>JANPWX010000583.1:839623-876213 GCA_024734555.1 Trochalopteron elliotii | reverse complement strand
ATATGAAGCTCAGGGTTATGTACCAGTGCAGGGCAGAACCTGGAAAACATGAAAGCTAAAACTTAAGGCATCAATAGTAATAAGTTCTTATGGTAATAAGAACTTCTCCTTCAGCTCTGGCCAGCTCCTGGGTGGGACATGGTGACTGAGGGACACCAACCAGCCCCACAAAGGGACAACTTCACCAACAGCTGAGGCCCCAGTGCCAAGAGCTTGCAGCTCCTGCCTTCCTTTAGTGGCTGGACCCCACAGAATGGTTTGTAAACTCAGATTTACAGATTTTCCAGACACTGACCTTTTTTTGATTTGAATTTTAGACAAATATTTTGCAGATCTGGCCCTGGGCTGGTTGTAGAGGTTGGTTGATGTCTCCTACTGATGGAATGGGGCAGTGCCTTTCCAGCTCCAGATATCACAGATCTAAAAGAACAGAGTTCACCAATAACTTTAATTTTTCTCCTCTCCCTTCAAGCTACAACCCCTTTAATTACAGGCCTGTAACATTTTTCAGCCGTTCTCACTTCCCAGCAAACAGTTTGGCTAATAGTGGTTGTATTGATGGACCCATCCAGCAGAGCAGAGAAAGAACCAAAGCTCCTGGATTTAAAATGAATGGAGTGTTTACCTGTACATCATTTTAATGGATGGTGAAATTCATTCTCATGATAGACCCATAAATGTCACTTTCTGTCTGCCACAGCAAAATACTCGTGTAACAAATGGCATGCTGCATTAATACCCAACAAGAGGATGTTCAAAGCAGCTTGACTTGCATTACACAAGCTAATAAAGGCTCAACCTGGGATTTTTATTCATTCTGTTGGCTCAGGGAGCAGCAGAAACACATGGGTGGAGGTACAGCAAGAGGGAAGATGAATGGTATGAAATTAAATATAGACTAGTCTGGTTCCCAGAAATGAGATCCCTTTGTTGAGATTGGGTTTATTCCAGGTGCTCCAGCAGAAACTATTTTTATTTGTTTGTTTTTTGTTTTTTGGGGTTTTTTTTACCACAATCATTTGTGAGTTTGCTCAGCTTCGAGAAAACCTGGAGACTGTTATCAGCTTCTTCCATCCCTCAGTGGAAATGCAATCACTGAAATCCCAATGTCCAGGGAGATCAAAACCCTCCAAGTGTGCACAAAAGAGCAATCAGGGCCCTTTTTTACATCCTGCTCTCCCCACTCTCCCAGGACAGCAGCAGGTCTGGGACACTGTGGGCAAACAGGAATCAGCAGAACATCTCCAGCCTTTTGCTTCCCATTATTTTCTCTCCAGGAAAACATTTCCTCAGGTTCCCTTTCCTGGATTCCCCTGGGTTGGGAAGCACAAACTTTGTCCTCTCCTGGGCCCAGGGATGGGATGGAGCAAAGAGGGAACAACCCCAGCTCTGTGCCAGGAGCCAGCTCTGTGCCTGTCCCTCTGCCTTTAATGAACAAAATTTTGGATTTTCCTCACAAATTCATCCTGTGGGATTTCAGAGGGGTGCAGCCAAAGGAAATTTTAGAATTAAAAATTGTTTGGTAAGAAAGCCAAATCCTCTGTGGTCCTATAGAAATCAAGAACTTTCTTCACCTCTAAGTCACCCTCTAGGCTTTAACAGAGAATAATGTCTCATATAAAGGGTGGTAAAAATAGGTACAAAACTTAGAGAAAAGGAGGATTTCTCTCTTTCTTTTCAGTTCCCCATAAGCAGCTCTTATTTTGGGATTTGGGATGTTTTTATGTCCCTGTGGTGGGAAGGGCTGGGTGTTCCATGAGCCACAAACAGTCCCACCAGCACTTTGGGGCTGAGGAAGACACAAAGTCCTGTGAGAGCTCTCCTGGATCAGCCCTTTATTCCTCCAGAAGGGCTCTGATTAAAGCTGCCCACCCAAAGAGAGCACTCCCTGTGTGCCATCCCACCTTCCCCTGCTGATAAACTGGGGATGGGGCTGGATGAGAAACCCCTAATTGGGGGTGCTCAGACAAAGGTCAGGGATTTCCTCTTCCTCAGCAGAGGATTAGAGCCTGGGGGAAGTTTAGCAGGACCTAAATTGAATCATTTAATTCATAGAAAACTCCCCCTTCCCATCCACTGCCAATTTTCTGTTACACCTTTGGTTTCATCTTTATTCCCTTTGGTTTAGTTCCAGCTCCCCTGTCCCTAAACTCTGAGTGGAGCCCTCCTGCTTTAAAAAAAAAAATAAAATGCTGCAGCTCAGTTTCCAAGCCCTGCTCAGCTCAGATCATTTAAATATTTAACTGAGCCTGGATGGACTATTTGTTAATTAGAGCTTTCTGTGTTAGAGAAATGTTCTTTAATTTGCATCTCCCAATATAAATATCCCCTGGATACCAGTGCTTAAAGCTGCAAACCCCTCCACAGGAAGAAGCTGTCAGGGACAAAGCAGAATGGGATTCCCCAATTCCCAGGATCCATGGCCATGCTCCTCAGCTTGGAAACATCCCAAAAGGAGTGCTTGGGTGGAGCTCTGCTGTTGAGTTTTGTCTTATTTTTCTGCCAGAGTTGGGATTAAATGCTCGAGATGGTGTTTCTTGTTGGGACTCAGATGTTTATTAATTCTTATCTATGTTACAGTCTCACAAGCTGTGAGTTCTACGGGACTTCAAGCTAACAAACAAAAAATGGAGCCCTGTCTCTCTCTCTCTCTCTACAAGGCCTTTTAAGAACAAACTGTGCAAATATGAAATGACACCCAAATTTTTTTTACTTTTAACCCAATAACCAGCCACCCATGGCCCACAATGTGGATTTTTCTACCCAATTACAAAACACCACCCAGAGCCAGGGAGAAGAAGGTGAAAAAGGAGGACTCAGCCTCCACCCTAAATCCTCCATCTTGCTTTATATATATATTACTGTATTCTAGACCCTTAAACTCTAGGTTTTCCACCCTGGGATATCACACACTTCTATCCAAACTCCACACCCACAATCCCAGTGCTGTCACTCAATTTTGGGAGCCTTTTCCACGGCCTCAGGTCAATGCAGTGCTTGCTTGGGGGTCAGTGCCTGTGAGCACAGAAAGTCTGAAATTCTCAGTGTCCAGGGCTCCAACACTCAGTGTTTGGATTATCTCAGGTCTCCATCACAAGGAGCATCCCTGATCTCCTGAGCAGTGCCTTCCTCTGGCAATCCAGTGCACACAGGCTGTGCTGGTGTTCCAAATGCCAGCTTTGATCCAGGTGGGAATGCTGGGCTCCTCCCCTGGGTGGGATGATGGAATTGTCTCAGCCCTGCAGTGAGCCTGGATGGCCCATGGACAGCAGAGATCCCCTGGGGGGAGGATGGGTCCTGGAAGGGATAAAGAACTCTGCCCCAGCTGGTTTAACAGTTGATAGAACACAAACTGCTGTTTGCACCAGGTTCTGCTGGAGATGGGATCTGAGGTGTTCACCTGCTCCTGTTTTCCCTCCTGAGCTGTTGTAGGAACATGTTTGAGGTGTTGCTCCTCTCTGATGGCCTCTCCAGCTTTCTCTGTGAGGAGAGTGGTAATTCCACGGTGACATTTCAAGGAATATCACTGGCTCTCTGTGTTTAAGGGCTTTGGATCAGAAGAGAAAGGGGAAGTGTAATCTTCTTACATTATCATTAAAGGCATCAACTAATCCTGCTGCAAAAGGTGTGATTTGCTGATGGAAAGGGGAGCCTTGCTGCTGCCTGGGAATGGATCTTGCCAGCTAATGAACACTTCTCCCCCAGTTCCTCAAAAGCTTATCTGTGCCTGATAAACTCCAATCCCCACCTCGTTAATGCCCAGTCCCCACCTGGCAGATGCTGTGGCCCTTCCTGTAAACATTTGCTTTTCCACCTCGGAGTAAAAGCAACAAAACCACTGGTGCTGGGAGGTGGAAGTGCTGCAGATCAGGCAGGAGGGGGCACAGTCAGGTGAGCAATCATCAAACCAGCCAGGGTCACACACGGGTTTTTTTCATTTTGCTGCTGACTTGATCTGCTGCCTCAGGCAAAGCATTTTGCTGCTTCCTGCTTCCAGTTCCACCCACTGAGAAAATAAATATCAGTACATCCAGCTTCGTCCCACTGCTCTGGAAAACAAAGGAGGGGAGGGCTGGGAAGAAGCATTCTGGCATTTAGCTGTGTGGCAGTGATCTCTGCCTCTTTTCCAGGCAGGATGAGGGAAAGTTTAATTGTTCCTTCCTCAATTTACACACGTGGGGTTCCGTGTGCCAACCCCACAGAGGGGAAGAGGGATGTGAGCAAGGTTTGGGAGCCTCTGGGCACAGGGATTTATGGAGGAGAGAGGCTCCAGTTTGCTGACAGAACATCTTTTTTCCTCCCTTGATAAGTTTTTTGCCATTTCAGGTGCAAATTGGTCGGATTTACTTTGCTCCTGTGTTTTCCCAGTGTTCCATCTATGGCCACAGAGCAAATTGCTCCTGCTGATAACTTCCCTTTCCTCGAGTCCCTACACACATCAACCATCCCCTCCAACATCCAGTGGCTTCCAAAAAGTGCTCCATGGCTTGGAGTGACTCTGCATAAGGAAAAATTCAGGCCAGAATGTTGAGGACTGGCTAAAATAATGTGAATAAAAAGGAGTTTTGGGGTTGGTGCAGGGTGTTGGGGTCCAAGCCAAGAATCCTGTAGAGCTGACTGGGCTGGGGACACCAACAGGATTTGGTTCCAGGGAGTGGAGGTTTCACAGGCAGAAGGTTTGTGCAAGCAAGATGAACCCAAAGAGGGGGTTTTTATGACTATGGAGGAGTTGAGGCATCTAAGATATGAATAAAAAATATTTCTGAAGAAACCCCAGGCTGATAGGGAGCAGCAGCTGTGTGACAAGAGCAAGGATTGCCCTGGATTCATGGCTTGGCCATCCCCAAAAGCAAAGATAACCCCCAAACCAAAGATGATAACTCCTGCCACTGCTGTCAGCACCAGGAGCTCTGCAGCCAGCTGGCAGCAGAGGGGAACTCTCTCATTTCCACATTTATTTCACGCCAGGGTTCCTCAGTGCATCTAAGTGGCTGCAGCACCATTGGAAAACGAACACAATTATTTTGGATTTCCCATTTCTTATCTCTATTTTTTAATTTTTTTTTGTTTTGGTTTTTTTTTTTTTTTGGTTTTTTGTTCCTTAATGACTTTCTTTTAATTAATGAACTCTCCTGCTGCTTAGGAAAGGAAAGGATAGGCCATGATTTCCAGCCAAATGTGTATGTGTGTGCCAGTGCCTGTCAACACAACACCCTGCTCAGATTTGGGCAGGGATCTGAGTGCAGGAGGCTGATTGAAGGAGCAGGACATGAAATTCCACTCATCTGGCTTTTTCCATGTGATCTGGAATTCAAATTTAGGGTTCACTTGTTGAGGTAAGACCTGAAAGTGCCCATCACCATCACTGATCTGGGTGGACATGCCAGGAACGGGACTCCAGAGTGGAAATCAAACTTTCTGAGCTTGGAATCCATCTCCTGTTGGGTTGGACACAGAGGATTTGTAGAATCCTGGTTGAGAAGTGGGCAACAGTTGTGATGAAAAAGGAAAACCCTTTGTCAGCTTTCTTAAAAGCCATTTTATCCCCCATGTGGGGAGAAAAAGGGGGAAGGATGCCTTTGAGAAGCTCCTGTGCCTTGGAAACATCTTTAATATCCCTTTAAGTACAAGCTGCAGCATATTTCTAGTTGATATGAATTGCTCTTATATTAAAAATGTAGCCGTGGTGTTTTATGAAGGGGAAACATTTTTAATGCCAAAGTAGTGCTATTTTAAAATGAGTTGCTTTTATGAAATGGATGAGGTGGTTTTATTTAAAAAAGACCATTTGGGAGGGAAAACTGTGGCTGTATTTCTGTCTTACAGTGTAAGACAAAGCTGCATTTTTTTACACCACCTCTTTTTTGAAAAGAAGGGGCTAGATTTGAATTTTTTGGGGTTTCCATGGAGTCTGTTTAGGCTCTGCCTGCACACAAAAATGCAGTTTTGCATGAAGGGTGTGGCATTAGAAATAGTCACAGGTGTTTCTTTGGCCCAAATACAAAGTGACCTTGTGGAAAACTGCTTTGGAGTAAAATATTAATTTATAATTATAAATAATAATTATAAATCCTTCCCCTCTTGTTGTGTAGAGATTGCTGTGATGGTAAATACAGAGTATTAGCCATGGCCTCATCCTTCCTGCCAAAGGAGTGCCTGAGGGGAGGCAGCACCAGCCCCACTTTGCCTCCAGTTTTGGGCACCCCCAGAGAGGACTGGCAACACAAACCCTGGATAATTCAGTGAAGTGTGAAGGGAAGGCAAACTCATCATCACAGCTCTGAATAACAAACCCCAAACCCAACAACCACCCTGAAAACTGCAACAAATCACAGCTGCTTTTTCCAGAGGAGCATCCAGGGCCAATTTTCCCTGTGCTGGAGGAGAGCAGGGATGTTCCTCTGGGGCTGCTGCAGCTCTCCCAGCACGGCTCTCACCAAATTTCCAGGACAATGTGGGAGATTGTGTCTGCACAGTCAGTGGGGGGCAGGACCCTGAGCCAGCCCAGCTGCTCACAGGCAACAAAGACACCAAAACCTTCACCCCACAACCCACTGATCCTTTACCTTTACATTTATATGGGTGCTCCTTTACCTACACATTTATATCATGCTCTGGATGTGCTTGGATTGCATTTGTGCACCTGAGAGGCAGGGCTGGAGCTGTTCTAGATAAAGTGAGACTCTCCTGTCACCTGGGAGCACCCGCACTGCTCTCAGCTTGCTGAACTGGTCCATGATCCTGGCTTCTCACCTTTTATTTCCTCATTAAAAGCTCTGGTTCTGTTCCATAATCCTGGTTTCTCACCCTTGTTTCCTCATTAAAAACTCTGGTTCTGCTCCATGATCCTGGTTTCTCACCTTTTATATCCTCATTAAAAGCTCTTGTTCCTGGAATTACGTTGTTTCCATTCTGTGATTCGTTTCTCACCGTGCTGCTTTCTCTACCCCACCCCTCATCTCTCACTTCTTCTTGCTTGTGGGCAGAGGGAAAAACCTTGGCAATGCGCCCTCCAAAGATCAAAGGAAAAGTTAAAAGCCAGGAAAACACTTTTTTTGAGCGTGTTTGTTTGCACAAAGTTGAGTGTGGCCGTGGCTGTTGCAAAGAAGAGTGAGGCTGATCTGTGCTCACACAGAGTGATTTTGAAAACAGACTGTGGCTGGCACAGGACCAAAGGAAAATTTAAACACTTCTCAGAGGTGAAATTCCTCCTTTCCTAAATGACTGTCTTGGCTCATTTCGGGGTCTGAGTGGCTTGCAGTGTGTCCTGGAGAGAGGCTGCCAGAGTGCTGGTAATGCTTTGGCAGTCCTGACTGACCTCGGGTGCTGCTTCCACCATTCATCCCAGGAAATTCATGTTCTTGAGCAGAGGGAGAAATCGTGGGTCCTGTCACCCAACAGCACATTCCATGCAGGAATCTGTCTCTCTGACCATCTGGGCTGGAAATCAAGAACTCACAGGGCTCTGCAGATCGACTGGTTGCACACAGAGTTTGCTCCAGGTTAAGTTTCTGTAATTGCTGCAGCTGAAAGGCAAAGGGGGAAAAAGCTCAGCCGTGTTTGTTTTGTCTTTAATCATTCCTGTGCAAAGGCACTTCTCTGGCTCCCTGGGGTCTGGCTGGGTGGTTTTGCATATCTGAGAGATGCAGTGTTGGCCTCCCCCTTCCCTCTCCATTATTTATCTATTCCTTTGTGTCGGGTCCAGCTGAAGTTGTGAGCGTTCTCTGGGCTATGGTGATAATTATATTTATTCCTCTGAGATGGCTTTCCTTGGGTTTTCAGACAAGACAGGGGCCTTTGAGATCCCACTGTCTTTGGCTCTCTGATAGCTTTTTGAACCATTTGTGAATTTCCCACAGATTTCTGCAGTGTGTGTCAGTCTCAAAGAGAACTCGATGAGGATGTTATTTTTATTACCCAAAAGGACTGGTAGAATCCTATATTTCTGTAAGTTTCATAAACACAGGTGGGACAAAAAGGGGTGTTAATTCTATATTTCCACAGGCTTTGTAGACACAGGTGGGAGAGAAGAGGGTGTCAATCCCACTGCTGGGGACTGAGGGTAAGGTCACCCTTCGAAGAAACCAGAATCCACGTGGGAGACATCCCAACTGTCCCAGGAGCAGGAAAAGCTGCTTTGTGCCTAAACTTCCATCCATCTCCATGGGAAATTCAGGGTTTTGTGGTTCCACCACCCACAGAATGACCTGAGTGTTAAGCTTTACATATTTAGAAATTATTTTGTCATGCTGCTCCTTCTGCTGTTTCAGCAATCCCACTGACATCCATCTCAGCATTCCCTGAGAAAGAAGCATGTGAGCCCTGTGTTATAAGTGTATATTATAAAATTGGCTTTTCACAAAGTGTGTGCTATATCATTAATAACTTTGTGGTAAAGATATAAGTTTTTATTTCTGCTATTAGTAAAGAAAATTAGGCATAGTGGTAGTAGTTGATGTAGTAGTTGCTTAAATTGTCTGTTTGACCAAAACAACATCCAGTGAACATGTAAAGCAGACCCTGCTATTGATAAAATACATTTAAGCTGTCTGTTTGACCAAAATAACATCCAGTGAACATGGAAAGCAGACCCTGCTATTGATAAAATACGTTTAAGCTGTCTGTTTGACCAAAATAACATCCAGTGAACATGGAAAGAAGACCCTGCTATTGATGTACCAACTATCAGCATCTCCCATCTGAAGAAAGTCTGGACCAAGGCCCGAGCTGGAGGTGACAATGAAGACACAGCCCAGAAACACACGTGCTCTAAAAAGGCAGACCCAGGGAGGGACCATGCAAAACAGTTCCTGGAATATGGAAACTAGTTTATGGAAAAATATGAATTTTCAACAAATTGATACAATAGAAAGGGTATTTAAAGAAGGCCTCTGAAATAGCAGGTTGTAGACTTGTCTGAATGCCAACTCACCCAGCCAGCCGTACTTCCTTTTGCTTAATTTGTTTCCTAATTGTCTTATTTTTTTATTATTAAACCTATTTATTAAAATTTACCAGAAAAATGAACTCTGTTTTTCACACCTGGAAGCAGAATGAGGTATCTGTGTTTGGGGTGGAGAGGATGATGTGGAGCACACAGCTGGTGTCTGGCATTTTGGGAGGCTCAGAACACCCTGATCCTGTCCCTTCCTGCAGACAGAGACTCTCTCTGGGTGCATGACTGGAGTGAAGTCAATGATTTTGTCTCCCTGCCATCCTCGGGGGCTGGCACAGATGACCTCATGTCTGGGAGAGCACAGGGCACCCTGTCCTCTGCTTCCTGCATGAACAAATCCAGTCTCTGCATGTTCTGAGACCTGATTTCCAGTGCTGCTCCCTGCTGAGCACCCCCATCCCACAAAAAGGGGTGCAAAGCTTTCTGTGTCCAGTTTTCAAGGGAATCCCTGCGTGAGAAAAAGGCATGTTCTGGGTATGGAACAATTATATTGAAATGCTTTATTCATTTTTAAAAGAGCAGTTTGTTCTTTTCCTCCCTTAAAAGCTCCTTTAGTGAGCTCCTTCCTTCACCACCCATCAGTAAATCAAAAAGGCTCTGGGGGGTGAGCTGGGAAGGGACCTGCAGCCTTCCTGCCTTGTGACACGAGGACAGCCATTGCTCTTCTCTGTCAAAACCTCTAATTCCTAATTTAGGAGGCAATTCTAGTGCAAATTAGTGCTCCTCGCAGATAGAATTAGAGCCTGTGTGATGATTTGGAAAATACAATCAATTTACTCCAATTGTTTGTACATGTCAGATCTCTCTCCAATAATGAAGAATTCACTCCTCGTGCACGAATACAAACAATGAGCCATTAGCCACGGAATGGGAGACAGGAAACAGCAATTTCGGGGTGTGATGGGCTCCTTTGGAACCCATGGGCTCAGAGAGGGTGTTCCTAGGGCTGGGAGGATATTTCCAGGGCAGGGAGGATGTTCCCAGGTTGAAATCCCAAATCCTGTGGAAGGCTGCAGGTAGAGGAGGGTGACTCCTCCTAGTCAGGGATGTCCCTCCCCTGTCCAGGATGATGTAGGAGGAGGATGAAGGACACCCAATCCTCCCCCTGTCCCAAGCTTGGCTCTCACAGTGTGGCTGGAGTGGCCCTGTCCCCCAGCCAGGGGCTTTCCCACAGTCCCTGGACTCCCCAAAGTCTTGCTCTGCCTCTGGAGCTCCCAAAAAAGTGCATTTATTGAGATACCCCACTGGGGACTCTGCTGTGACCATCACTAACAGTGCAGGGGTGATTTCTGTGCTGCAGTAATTCATCCTTGGAGGCTTTGCCCTGTGAGGAGGCCAAGGCTGGACCTACAGCTGCTTCCAAGAGCTCTGGATCATTTCTAACAGCAGCAGAGTGTGTCCAATGCATCCCCTGCAGAGCTCCTCCAGACCATCCCTTTGCTCCACATCCACCCCAAGCTCATTAGAGGCCACTCAGGGAGTGATTGTTGCTCTAATTCTCAATTTCTGCTCTTTTCACGGCCTGATCTAAATAGCTTTTCAGAAAGCAAACAATGTGCATATTTCATGAAATTCAGCTCAATATCTGTTTAATTGTGAACGCCCTCAGTGAGTTTTCAGGAGCTGCTCCAGTGAATCACTTGAGCTGACAAACAGGGAAACTGGGAATGGATTTCTGAGCACCAAACCCTCATCAGTCTCCTGCTCCTCTCCCTCTTCCCTTCAGAAATCAGCTCTTCTGCCTTGGTCTGCCAGCCTGGATTTTTTCCCAGCAGAGTTTCACAGTTTTGGACTTTGAGCAGTTCCTAGGAAAAGGCCATTCCCAGGAAAAGTTCCCTTTGATCCCCATGTTAGGAAAATTACTCCACAAACGTCAGAGGTTTATGTCCAAACAGGAGACAGAGAAGTCATGGAACTTTATTCCAATAAAGGGAGAGGCCATGGGGCATTTCCTCTGGGGTCTCTCCAATTTTTGGAGGACACAGCCTCCTATTTATCCCAATTTCCTGGGCACATTTCCCTCTCTCTTTCCCCACAGGCTGAGGTACTGGAGAGTTCCAGACTTCCCAGAGTGCCCAATACCTAAAATTCCCCTTGAATGTATAACCCCCCTTTTAAATTTTAATTATTATGGAATTGACGGGTTTTCCCCATTGTTTCTTTCATCTTTCAATATCCAATTCCATTTATCAGCAAACCCACAGTTTGTTTGTAAAGCCAAATATCTCCTTTTCCATTCATCCATCAGTGGAATCCTTCCCATTGTGTCTTTTACCCCTCAGTGCTGGTTTTGTCTCCCAGCAGACCCAGAGTTTGTAAAGACAAATCTATCATTCCTCTCACCCAGAGTGACTGGAAAAGGCTGCGGTATCAGGTTTGGGTTTTACCCACACTTCTGAGGGTCCAGCCTGGCAGAAACGTGGCTAATATTAATTAGTGAGATGGCACGATTGAGTGTGCCTTGAAAAATCAAAAAGGTTTTAACAAGGAAGGAAAATAATACAAAAAACAAAAAGCTGAGCACAGTATAGAGACAAGTCTCCTACTTGCTACAACACCACAAAAAGCCTGGAGTTTCTTTGTTCTCTCTCTTTAGTACTTAACAGTTTAGGTGGGTTTTTTGGCCCTTGCCCCAATGAGATGAACAACAGGCTTTGAGTTACATTCTTGGAGCCCAATCCATGCTCCTGTGCTGCCTCCGAGCCAATTACAATGAGAGACCCACAGAACTTTCCAGCTAAACTTCCTAACATGTCCAAAGCTAAACTGAGACTCTTTCCCTATTTGGAAGCACCTGCTGGAGGTGTGGGGATTGCATCACCACCATCAGGGGCTGTGCTGGGGCTGGAGGGCAGGGGGGGCTTGTACTGGATCCAGGTGGGAGAATCCCGTGGCTGTAAATTCCTGGGGCGTGCAGATGTTCCAGCATATGTATCCTTAATGCTGGGGGAAATGCACGAGATGGTAAAACCCACATTATCTGGGATTTAGGATGTTTGCTTGGCAGAACAAGGGATTAGAGAATAGAAAGCTGAAATGACCATCTGTCTGCAGAAAAAGGATCCCGTGAATTCAAATTCCCATGGTCGTTTTCCCTAATCTGCTTGACTTCATTTGATACCTTCTATCAGAGCTGATGTCCTCGTGCCCCAAACAGTGACAGAGTTCATTTCCCACACGTGGAAGTTCTCTCCCACTTGTCTTCCTCCAAGGAGCTCTAGAAACCATTTATAAATGCCTCTAGAAACCATTTATAAATGGCTCATTTATTAACCATTTCATGTTAAACCATTTATCTGCCACTCTTAAATTTCCCATTGTTTGCAGCCCATAATTTTAGGGCTTCCAGCACCTTCTACCTTCAAAGAATGAGAGCTGGGTTTGTATTTCTTCTACATGTAGAACTGAGATGTGTTTTCCTCTGGGGTGGGATGATTCACACTGTTGGACCCTATCACTGCACAAGAGTTTAGTCACCAATTCCTGCTGTTCAGACACCAGTGCTGTCAATTTTTGCCACGTGCTTGTGAATCTGATGGTATTTGGTGTTTCACTGCAGAGCCCCTGCTCCTGGAAATGTGGGAACCTTGAAGTTTGGGGTTTAAAAAAGCTTCAAGGCCTTGTGGCTGTCGAGGAGAAATCTGTAAGTGTGTTAAAAGTGCTGCCTGTGAATTCACAACCCAGAGAGCTTAAAGCCCCAAGTTTATTAATTTTAAATCTCATTATCTTTAAGAGCAAATTATATTTTCCTTAAAATAGCAGAGGCATAACACCTGCAAAGAGGCAGCAGATCCTTGGTTCTGTGGTGGGGCTGTGCACTGGGAGGTGCAGGAGCCTCTCCTAACTGACAAGACACTCAGATCCTGAAGGAAATAAAGTTCTTTGCTGTGTTTTTAAACCTTGCCTTGGTCCCATTCTTTAGGATTTAGTTCTGAAGGCAGAGAGGCTGCCTGGGAGACCTCGATTCGGGGTATCTTCAGCAAGACAAAGAGGTTGCTGGGCACTAATCAGCACTGCTGGAATGGTCTGTAGCTGTGCTGGCATTAGCATGTGCTCCCCAGGGGCTCCCAGGTGCCTTTGGAGTGAAACACCAAATAGATTGAGGTCCTCACCCCTGTGCAGCCTGCCTTGAAGCATAGAAGCATGAGATTTATTTCATTTATTTTTTTTTCCCCCTGTACTCTGTGTTCTGCCTTTTCTGCTTTCCTCCTCTTTTAGCATTTCCTTGTTTACAGCAAGGTGAGTCGTATTTACAGCGCCGGGGAATTTGTCAGGAGCTGCATTCTGCTCCTCATCTGTTCCTTGCCCATTTCAGAAAGCAATTAGCAGGCGTAGCATGTGAATAACAAACTGTGCTGGAAGGGGCTGCTCACCCAAGTGTGCCGAGCAGAGCTGCTCCTGTCAGAGCTGGGAGCTGACAGCTCCAGCCACTGCCAGGGCCAGCAAACAGAGCTGCAGGGGCAGGACAGGGAGCCACGGCTTTGGGGACACTGCTTTGGGCAGGGAGGGGCAGTTAGGGACAGGAATCCACAGCTTTGGGATCTGTGGGGATGCTGCTTTGGGCAGAGAGTGACAATTAGGGGCAGATATCAGCTGCAGGGAGAGGACAGGGATCCATGGCTTTGGGGTCTTTGGGGACACTGCTTTGGGAAGGGAGTGACAATTAGGGACAGGGATTCACAGCTTTGGGACCCTTGGGGACACTGCTTTGGGAAGGGAGTGGCAATTAGGGATAAGGTTCCACAGCTCTGGGGATGCTGCTTTGGACAGGGAGTGGCAGTTAGGGACAGGGATCCACAGCTTTGAGGTCTTTGGGGATAGTGCTTTGGGCAGGGATGACAATTAGGGGCAGGTATCAGCTGCAGGGAGAGGACAGGGAGCCACAGCTTTGGGGACACGGATTTGGGACCCTTGGGGACAGTGCTTTGGGGCAGGGAGTGGCAATTAGGGGCAGATATCAGCTGTAGGGAGAGGACAAGGATCCATGGCTTTGGGGTCTTTGGGGACACTGCTCTGGTACAGGGAGTGGCAGTTAGGGACAGGGATCCACAGCTTTGGGATCTGTGGGGATACTGCGTTGGGCAGAGAGTGACAATTAGGGGCAGATATCAGCTGCAGGGAGAGGACAAGGATCCATGGTTTTGGGGTCTTTGGGGACACTGTTTTGGGGCAGGGAATGGCTATTAGGGGCAGATATCAGCTACAGGGACAGGGATCCACAGCTTTGGGGTCTTTGGGGACACTGTTTTGGGGCACAGAATAGCTATTAGGGGCAGGTATAATTTTCTTGGTCTTTCCTTTTCTGGTAGAAGCTGCTGAGTTTTGCATCCAACTCTTAGAGGTGTCCTGAGCTGTTTTAGTCTTAGAATTAAAGAAATATAACTTTTGTGCTCAGTTCTGTTGCTTGAGATGCACCCTGGGCTCAGATGGAGTGTGTGACTGGGGGCTTAGCTGGGGGAGAGCTAAAAGGTGTGGATAGTATTTCAAAGTAGTATTTCAGGGTAGTATTTCAGAGTAGTATTTCATAGCCTCTTAAAAAAGTCATCTACAAATATAAGTTAATATTTCACTTTGTTTGCATGGGATGTCTCCCTGCCCTCAGTACTGCAGAGAGTTTGGATGCTGGAATCAATCAGGGAAGGGTGAAGCAGCGGGATTTGAGTCTGCTTCAAGTGCAAATGTCTGTGCAAACTCAAACGTGGAGCTGCTACAGGCTTTTCCATTATTCATATACTGGGTGCCTTGCTCTAAGAATGAACTTGGTGTCTCCAAAACTCAGCCTTTCCTTTATCCCTGTTCTAAACCAGAGGATGTTTTGTGACCCCCGTGGTGAGGGACCAGGAGGAGAGGAGAGGAAACACCATCCTCTATCCCAAGCTTTTGGAGACTTCCCAGTATTTTCCTTCCATCCCAGGTTTACTGTGCTGCCCTTCAAGAGAGCAGTTTGCCTGAAAACTTCAGCCAGCCTCACCTCCAGCTGCCTTCCCATGAAATAATAATCACAGCATTTAGGAAATGAAAGCCGGGAGTGTCGCCCCAGGGCAGGCAGTGCACAGGGAGAGTGGAGAGCCTTTGTTGGGAGCTGGGAAGCAGCAGCAGGATGGAGCTGAGTGCAGGAGACAGCCCCTTAGCCTGATGCTTCCTGACGAGCCCTGGCTGCTCCCTCCATCAGCCTGTACCCCAGGGAATCCATCCCACCTGAGGCCAGGCTGGAAAGGTGAGGGAAGGGTGGGCAAGGAGCAGCCCCTCCATGTGTGGATGCAGATTTTGGTGTCAGGAAGGATTCCCAGGAGTGGCTGTGGGCACAAAGCCCCCTGTGGTTGATCCAGATGTGTTTCTGGAAGTGGTTTGCCCAGTGGGAACGATGCTATTCTTCGCACAGATGAGAAATGATTGTCTTTTCCTTGCTGTTCCTTGCACTTACTCCTTTCATTGCAAGGGAAAAAATGTTATTCCTGTCCTGCCTGTTTGCTCCTCAGCTGCTGGCGGGGGATGCTTGTGTGTATCAGAACTAATCAGGGTGATATTTAATTTACCTGAACAGACATGAGCTCCTGGACTGTCACAAAAGCAGAGCCTGGTGTCCTGGTGCTGCAGTTCAGAGCCTGAAGGGCAGCGCTGTGACCAGCCAGGCTCCCAGTGAGCCCTGATGATTTGATTCCCTGAACAGCTGCATTTCTTGGAACAGAGAGGGGAGGAGAAACTGGGTCAGCATCCAACATGACGTTAAAGTGGGCATTTGCAAGTTTATTTAGTTCTGGGCACACTTTGGGGCAGTTTGGGAATGTCCCTGTGGCCGGAGCAAGAGCTCAGCCTTGTTTCAGCCTGTGCCTGTGTCAGAGGCACTGCAGCAGCTGTGCAAAAGGGCTTTGAGACCCAGCAACAAAGTGGTTATTTAGGAGTTTGTCATTTTTATAACAGTGTGGTGCTTTGAAATGCTGGGCTGAGCTCCCTGGCAGAGGCAGCTGCTGGCTGGGAGTGCCCCCAGCCCTCCCATGCCTGCACAGAAATGCTCTGGGAGCTCTGCAGGGACAGAGCACCTTGGTGTGCCTGTGCCCCTGTCCAGGTGCTGAACCTTTCCCTGCCTGTGTCTGAGTTGGTGCCTTAGGACTTGAGCTTTTCTATTTTTCATCTATCTGTAATCCTGCAGTTCTTTAGTGTAGAACTCCAAACTCCACACACACTGTGAGCTGCTGCTTCCCCAGTTTGGGCAGACACAACAATTCCTCTCCAGGCCTGGCAATCAAGGACTCCTCACTGCCTCAGGCCTGAGAGATGGAAACAAAAGGGAGTTGGGGGCAGCAAACTTGGGGGAAATGACTTCATTACCTGAAGCTGGAATTGGAAGATGAACCCCCAATGTGCAAATGGCCCAAACTGATCAAAGTGTGCACACCCGTGACCATTGTCCATTTTGGGTGCAGCCCCTGGGGGGCTTTGTCTGTCCTAAATGTACCTGAAGGCCCTTCAATAAATAGAACTGCTTTTTATTATCTTAATTTGGCCTGGCCCTCTGTTTTCAGGTAGCCCCAACAAGGCATCAGTGTCATCAGTGAAGATGGGAAGGAGATTGCTACCCCTGCTCCTGCAGCAGTGCAGCCCTCCAGGCTGCAGCCAGCCTTTGGGGGTTTCTTCCTGCAAGGACTTGTGCAGTCCCTCCCCTGGAGTGTGCTCTGCTCTCAGAGGGAGCACAACATTATCTCACTTTTGGCTGGAGGAGGTTTGTCTCTCTCCCTTTGTAGACAAGAATGAGTAGCTGGGAGATGGGTGAAGAAGGGGGAAAGGATTGTCAGTAATTAGAAATTCAGCCAATTATAGAATGGTTTGGGTTGGAAGGCACCTTATGGGTCATCTTGTTCCACTCCCTGCCATGGGCAGGGACACCTTCCACTATTACAGGTTTTCTCAAAGCCCTGTCCAGCCTGGCCTGGAACACTTCCAGGGATGGGGCAGCCACTACAGCTTAACAAATGTTACATTTCTGTTTATGAAAAGGCTCTTTGGTGAGCTGGTAGCCATTTAAACAGCTCCCTTAACATAGTGCAGTCTCTCAGAAAGGCCAGCAGTGGATTTGCAGCACCTGAGATGGATGAGATGGCTCCTCTGCTTTCACCAGGAACAATTTATTTACAGGGTGAGGCTGTCAGCCCTGCATGAACGCTGCCAAAGCTGGCAGGTCTGCAGGATGAGCTTTTGTTGGGTTTATATTTCCAGCTCCTTCAGCCAAAGCAACCCTGCTCGGGCCATGGCTTTGTTCTGAGAAGGATGAGGTGGTCAAAAACAGCCCCTGTTCCTCTTGCCAGCTCCTCCTGCCTGGTGCCTCATGTGTTTGGCACCGTGCGTGGGATGGCTTGGAGCAGAAATGAGAACTGCAAAGGTGCTGTTGCTCGTACCTCCACGGAGAATCAAAGGCTGATTTTTCTCTTTAGCTGGGAATTAGCTGGGGGAGTGACTCACTGTGCTGTTGAGGCAACTAATGCTGCCTGCAGAATTATCCTGGCCACTGCAGCTTGGACTCCCAGCTCTCTCTGTTCCAGTTGCTCTTGGCTGTATTTAAGATTTGTAATTGTGGTTGCTTTTGCTTTGCTGCTTGCTAAGCTGATGAGGGGATCAACAAAGGAGGTGGGAGGAAAAATCAGGGATTTCTTGGCACTGCCAGAATGCCAGAGCTCACCCTGGCCTAGCTTGTGGGCTCCTTTTTTCACCAGGAGAGATCAAATACCAAGAGCTTTGGATCTGCTGTCTGTAGCAGATTAATGTTTCTGTTCTGCTGCAACCTATGGCTCGGAAATAATGACCTGGTGAGAGGCACATCAAAATAGTCCATAGAAAGGTCATGATAACAATTACAGGAGTGTAATAAAAGCAATTAAGTATTCACAGCAGCTTATTCCTTGGTAAGGGTGGAGATCTCCCATTTTGGAGAGGAGCAGAGGTCAGGCAGCAGAAAGGTGAGGAGCATATTTGATGTGGCAGGTAATGAATTCCCCGACTTGAGCAGGGTGAGTGTCCTTCTCATCTCTGCTCAGGGCTGGGCAGGAGCAGGGATCAGCACAGATTATGGAGAATCCTTCTCTTACACCTGCTCTGAAGGCTGTGAGGCAAAAATCTGCAGGGCTTTGTGCTGTGGAGAGGCAGAAAGAATCTTCACCAAACCCCAGTGATGGTAAAAGTCCTTTGGGGAGAGGGAGCAGCAGCAGGGTGCTGGAGCCTCCTCCAGCAAGGAGGGGAAGGTGCACACCTGACACTATTTTACACCACAATGACACAAAGACTGACTTCAGAAGGCTGAAAATGACTCCTTTATTCTTGGGATGTGTCTCTTTTTTATACTGTTTTACACAGACCAATTTGATTGGTGACACAAAGACAAACCTCTTCACTCACATTGGTCAGACCAGAGGGACGTCAAGAAGAAGTCCCTTCTAGGAAAAGGAGTGAAAACAAAGGTACAGTTACAAAAACATTTCTCCTGTTTACAGAAAATTCCCTGGGAAAGGAATTTCAGAAAACCAAAACATCTCAGGCTCAAATCAGGGCTACACACACCCTCCGTGGCTTCAGCAGCTCATTTCTGGGCTGGATGGAGGGGGATGGGAGCATCCCTCGGCTGGATGGAGCAGGGTGGGAGCATTCCTGGGTTGAATGGAGTGGGATGGGAACATTCCTCACACCACAGGCTTTATCTGCCACGCTGCAGGCCCGTTCCTTCAGCTCTGCCAAAGGGTTTGTAGCCTGCATCCTCTGCTGTGCAAAGGCAACATTTTGCTGCCAAGGTGATGGTGTAACTGAGATTGAAGGCCTGTGTGTGTGCAAAACCCTGCCGTGTTAGAAATGGAAGTGGGAGCAGCCATCCTCAATCTGCTTTTTTTTTCGCTGTTGTACAATCCGCAAGGGGGAATTCTGTGCCTTGAAAAGAAAACGTGTTTTCCGTGCCAAAGGTAAATGTTGTGACACTTCTGGGGGCAGTGAGGGTGTTTGCAGGGCAGGATGGATCCCTTAGTGCTGGGTTAGGAAGCATTTGCTTTGATTGCTGAAATAATGACGTGTCCCAGAAGTCCCCACTGGTGAGAGAACATCCTGAGCCCCAGGAGTGCCATCACTCACTGTAAGACCCTGCATGAACATTCAGGGAGTTTGTGGCTCAATGTGAGGGACTGGCAGAGACTCTGGAGTCTCCTGCACTGGTCTGCACACTCTTGGATTGTTGGTGTCCCTGAACATCCCCCTCAGGGAGTGGATTCACCAAGACTTGGCTGCAAGGTGCACAGCCCATCACCTCCATCAATGCCAAGGCTGAAGGGGGTGAGGAAGCCAGCTCGGATTTCAGTGCCTGGCGTTTGGATCCGCAGCAGGGCTGGAAATAGGAGCCCAGTGCTCAGCTTCTCAATCTTCTGCTAATCACAGCCCCGAGGTGGATGAAACCTTTCCCCAACCTTCTGCTGATGGTGCCCAGGGCAGGGAGGCACAGCTTGGAGCCGAGATGGGGAAGGAGCTGTCAGTGCTGTCTGAGGCTGGCACACCTCCTGGTGCCGCCGCTCTGGGATGCTGTGGGATGCTGGAGGGACCGGAGTTACACTCCCTGCTATTAACCCCGGGCTGCTCTGTTTGCTCCTCCCCACATCCTGCTGGCTCCCTTCTCCTTTCCGGGGGATTTTTGTTTCGCAGCAATTTCACCTTTGTTGGCAGAGCTGCGAGCGGGGCTGGGCGAGAGGCAGAGTAATTAAAGTTTGTTCAGACAAAGGCGCTCGGTGACGAGATGCAGTGTTGCTGAATCCACAAGGGGCACAATTAACTGATAAGAGTAAACTAATTGTTATTCATATTAAATTAGGGCACAGGTGATTTGGAAAATCTATAGACACTCCCATATGCTTTGCAATTTTGCATTGCAGATTATGGTTTTATAAGGCCCTTCTGGGATTCGGATTAGAGAGGCGAAGTGTGGAGCTGTATCTAAATTGAACATACTCCTTCCTGATTAACTACATGACAAAAACATAAATGTGACCATCAGAGGAATTATCACTGTTTGCATACTAATTTTTCTTTTCCAGGCACGAACACAACAGGTTTTTTTATATCTATCCCAGTGATTTTGTTAAGTGGCAGCCTGGAAAACCCAGACAAAACCCAGATAATAGTTTGGAGCTGGAGGTTAATAGCAGGGAATGGGGACATGGCAGGGACACGACTGCCACAGGAGCTGCTTCTTTTGTGCTGTGCCCTCATGGTCTGTGGATATTTGCAGGGCTGTGCTCACCCTGCCGGGATGAGGTGAGGCTGCAAAGAGCTGTAGTCTCTCCACACTGCCTGAGAACACCAGGCTGGAGCTTTTGGAGCAATTCTGTATCAGGCTCTGTTGGTTTAAAACATCTCTGAAATGAATATTTATAAACGGGACACGAAAAAAGAATCCAAATTGCTTGTGTGATCTTGGGACGTGAGATATTATGATTATTTATGCGCTTCTATGTCTCGCTTTATCAGTTCATTGTGCTGCAATCCCAGAGTGTCACAAGCTGCTCTTGAAGGAGGTTCTCTCTCAGTAAGAGCCAAAACTGCCTGGAGAGGCAGGGGTGGAAAATGTGGGGACAGCAGAGCAGGGAATGGGGCAGAGGATGTGCCAACAGCATGGCTGGAGTGCTGAGGAAGAGAAAGATGCAGGCTTGGGCTGGCTGCTGAGCCTCCTGACCCCTAAAAACAAAAGGTCTGTGACTTTTGTCATCCTAAAGTCCCCATTTGGGGCTGTCTCTGCACACCCAGAGACCCAACAATAATTCCAGCAGTGCCTGCATATGTTGGCTTCCTCTCCTCCCTTCTCCCACTGTGGCATCCAGCAGACAAGAGTTCAGAGGTCCTGACCTGTGTGAGGGGTGCGAGGAGGGTTTGGAAAAGGAGTTTAATCACTGAGCAAGGTGGAGAGAGCTGGTGTTTGTTTGCTAAGAGGGTGCTCCCCAATAAATCCAAGCCCCTCAGAGAACAGTTTGGGGTATGATTGAGCACGGTCTGCGCCGTTCTGGTCTCTGAGCAATCTCTGCCTTGGAGCCTGGCCAGGATAACGATCGGGGAAAGGCTGGAGCTGGACAAGGAGCCTGGGGGTTATTGAAGCACTCCTGCCAGCTCCCAGCAGGGTGTTAAACCATTTCCTCTTGGATGCTCCCCTGAGTTCAGCTCACCTGCGGTGGGTCTTTGGCCCACAAAGAGTTTCTTGCAGGAGGTGAAGGAGCACTGCTGTCCATGGGGAGCTCCATGCAAAGCTCTCATCTGAGCTGATGCAGGCTCAGCCTCTCAGCAGGGCAGAGAGAGGGGGCTGAGGTGTCTTTACTGGAGGAAATCCCGGTGGACAAACGCCAGGCTGCGGCTTAATTGAAGGGGAGAGCACCACCTGCTGATACAGCACCGGGGCTCCTCTGGTCTCCTCTGCCTCTGACCTGCTCCTGAGCCTGCTGTGCACAGGCTGTGGAGCGTCCTGAGGGCTGCACCCACAGATCAGGGAGTACAAAACTCCTCCAGCCACTTCCAGAGCCTTGAAGGGATGGACAGCTCCTCCCTGCAGCCGGGGAGGAAAGTGTATCCCTGTCTTTGAGGAGGGAAGGAAAGCCTGTTGGTCTCTGGCCCTTGGGGAGTAAGAGCCAGGACAGCAGGTGCTTGTTGGAGGATATTTTTGCCCAGTGTGCAAATGACAACTGAAGGAGGAGCAAGGATCTGTCCCAGAGGGTGGGAAGGACTGGGGTGATTGAAGGGAGCACCATAAGCAGTGGGATGGGGGGTTTGGTCGGATGGAGGGTGAACACAATTTGTTGGTTTGGGTTCTGGGTATGAGCAGCCACAGGCACTGTGGGAAGAAGGGGAATGGTGTTAGTTTGGCAAAGTGGCCAGACTTTGGCATTTTTTTCCTCCATAGCCTCTCCCACAAGCTCTGGTCCCTCTCACCTGCATGCCAAGGTGAGTGGGACCATCAAGTGACACAGACACACACACAGAGGCATTGCTTCATCCCTCTGGATGAAAATTACAGTGTGACACACCCAGAGCTGCTTTTTTTGTGATCAGAGCAGCAGAACAACCATGCAAAGACACTGCCCTGACATTTCCCAAGGTTGTCCCTTGTTCCCAAGGTCAGGGTTGGCTCTAAGGAGCTCAGGTTGGCATTTCAGCACCTGGTCCATCCCACTCCTCTCCCCGTTTCTGCAGGCAGTCACATCTCCAGTCTGGCACCACAAGGTGATGATAACCTGGGGAAACTCTCTGAGGGGAGGTAATTCCCGTGTTCAGGCAGGAAAAGGAGGCAGTGCTGCTGGAGGTGTGAAGCTGTGGCTGGGGCAGCAGCAGAGGCTGCCAGCCAGGTTAGGTGCAAACGGGGATCTCTCCAGCTGCTCCCAGCACCATGTCTGTGTGTGCTCTGCTGAAACACACCCTGCCATTTACTGAGGGTTTGCCCTGGTGCTGTTCCCTCTGCCCCTCCCAGCCTGGGCTAATGAGCTGGTTGTTCACCCGGGGAGAGGCACCGCTGGTGTTGGTGCCTGGCTCCCAGCACAGATGCTGCCAGCACTGCCAGATGGCAAACACGGGGGAGAGGAGAGAAGGGAGCTGCAGCTCTGCCTCCTCACAGTTAAAAAACCTGGAGGGAGCCTGCCTGCCCCAGCTCTGCTGTGGAGTTGGGAAGGGCAAGACAGAGCAGGGTCAAGGACTGAGCCCCAGGGTGGCTGGGGCAGGCACAGGGTGTGTGGCTTGGAGCATCTCCTTCAGGTTTCCATGTGCCTCCAGCCCCGTGGTAACAAACCTTACATAAACCTAGCCAGAAGCACAGCATTAATATTTTAAAAAAATGACATTCAAGGTATTGGATCTATGCTGTATTCTCCAGCAGAGTGTCTCTGTGTTTGCGTGTGCGCGCTCACGCTCCGGGCTTTGTTTTCCTTTTATAGTGGATTGTTGTGTGTATGTATTTTACTCGGGGTGTTTTGTGCTATAATAAGAAGGGGGAGGGAGCAGGGAAATGCTGCTCTGTTTATACACACTGCTGTCAACAGCCATGCTGCCTCTTTCAGATTCACATGCTCTGTGAAGCTCCCTGGATCCCAGCAAAGAGCACATTTCCCCCCTTTATCCCAGGATCCTGTGGGAGGGCTGGCTGAGCCTCTCCTCCCGTTCCCCTCTCCTGGAATTTGGCCCTGGGGAGTGTGGCACAGCCCCATCCAGCGTGCAGACAAGTGGATATGTGAAGGTTCAACAGGACAACCTTGGGAAATGTCAGGGCAGTGTCTTTGCATGGTTGTTCTGCTGCTCTGATCACCAAGAGCAGCTCTGGGTGCGTCACACTGTAATTTTTGTCCACAGGGATGAAGCAATGCCTCCCTATGTCCCTCCTCAGCTTGCTTGGTACTTTTCCCAATGCTTTCCACCTTTGTGAGTCTTCTGAGGCACTGGAGCAGGGCTCAGCCTGAAATGTTACCGCTCACCCATAATTTTTATAAATCTCAGGTGCAGCACATCTCCTTCCCCTCCCCCCTGAATTTTTATGAGTTTAGGTTTTGTGGCAGGAGCATTTTTATGCCTCTTCTCATTTTTTTTCCCCCTGAAATATTCAACGAATGTGCCCTTTTCTCATTCTGCTATGGGCCTCAAGGGACAGATCCTTCCTATCCATCTCCAGCCTGCCATAACAGCCTGGGACACGCTGGAAAAGCACCGGCTCTGAATCCACCCTTTTGATATAAGTGGACATTATGCATTTTTAATAGGCATGGAGCTCAGTGAAACCCTTAGTACTAGCTGAGCTGGCACAAAATTCCCAGGCAAGGAGTCTTTGGAGCTGATCTCTCCCTAGGTACCTTGCAGAAAATGAGACCAAGGACAAAAAAAGGCCACGTTCCCTTTGATTGCTGTGTTTTGCAGAGGAGGTGGCTGAGCAGGAGCTGCCTGGCTGTGCATGAAGGGCTCTGGGCTGGCAGTCCTTGCTCATCCTCTTCTTCCACACAGCAGGTGCAGCTTGCAGGGAGAGGCTGTTTAAAGCTCCTTCCTTCCTTCCAGCACCACCCTAGACAGGGTTTCAGCATGGCCTGGAGGCATCATCTCCCTGCTTTGTCCAGCACAGGCTCAGCAAAGCTCATTTCCACCTGAGGCAGTGCTTGTGGAGTCCTCCAGCTCGCTCCACTTCAGGAATAAGGAGTATGGGGATCCCTCTCCCTCTGATGATGCAGCTGGGATTTGTCAGTGGGCCTCGATGGCTGATCATTTGTGGGTGACATTTGGATTTCCAAACTTCTCAGCAGGAATCTCTGCATCCCCTGGAGATGCACAAGTTGAAACGGGAGTCTGAATGCTGCAGGTTCAAAACCAAAAAGTCCAGTGAAAAGGGTGGGAACCCCTGGTGAAGATCACTGAGGTTGCTCCTATGGATCTCAGGTCCCTGGGTACTTGAGTTTTCCCCAGTCACTGAAATGTTGTTTTTTTTTACTCTGTTCTTCCTTTTTTGGTAAAGCATAAGTAAATCTGTCTATACCTACAGGTTTCCATGGCACTGTAACCTTACAGAGAGGGAACAGCAGGGAAGTATCTGTAGATCTGTGCATGTCCACTGTGGAACAGGAGGACAGGGTGGTACTTGGAGAGGATTGATGTGCTTGGAGGCAGCTCAGGACAGGGGAAAGGTGCCTCACCCCCAAGCTCAGCAGTGACTTTTGGCTCAGGTTAAACTGCCCAGCCGTGGCATTTGGAGATACACTCACAGTGGTGTTCAGCCAGCTGGGAGAGATGTGCTGCTGAGCATGAGTCAGCCCTGCTGGGTCAGCTACTAAAGGGCAGCAGCAGAAGAGAAGGAGAGAAGACCTTTGCTCTTCCCACCCCTTCAAGCCCTGCCTCCTCCAAGTGGTCCCTAAGGAGGAAAGGGAGCATCCCTATGGTTCTGTGCATGGATAGAGGCCAGACAAAGGTCCAGTGTGCCTGCTGGGCTGGATGCAGATATCATAGCTTAAGAGAAGCCCATATCACATCCAGAGCCTCCTTCCCATGGGAAATCAAGCTCATGCTGCCCTTTATCCAGTGCCAAGACCCTTGGCCAGCCCCCGGAGGGACAGAGGGGTACTCAGTGTTTGGGTGGGGATGCCTGAGTGGGCCATGGCAAGGCTGGTGCTACAAGAAGGGGGGTGGGATGGGATGTAAGGAGTGCTGCCCACTGCTCCCAAAGCCCAGGAGGGCTCAGTTGGAAGCCACCAGCATGAGCACAGGCAGAGAGGAGCCCAGGGTGCTGCTCTGAAGGGCTGCAAGTGGAGCCCAGCCCTGTCTGCCACCCCAGGGGCTGCAGGGGAGCCCTACCTTCCTCACCTTCCTCACCTTCTGAGCTTCCTCTGAGTGATGCTGAGCCCCTCACCAGCCAGAGCTGCCCCTGGCCCCATCTCCATCCCATCCCCCATCCCATCCCCATCCCATCCCCATCCCATCCCATCCCCATCCCATCCCCATCCCATCCCATCCCCATCCCATCCCATCCCCATCCCATCCCCATCCCCATCCCCATCCCCATCCCATCCCATCCCTATCCCATCCCCATCCTCATCCCCATCCCCATCCTATCCCATCCCCATCCCCATCCCCATCCCCATCCCATCCCCATCCCCATCCCCATCCCATCCCCATCCCACCCCATCACCATCCCATTCCCATCCCCACCCCTCGCCCCTGTGAGCCGCTCCCCGAGCCCACGGCCGCCAGCCCGGTGTGTGATGAGGATGAGGAGGGTGAGGAGAGCAGGAACCAATTCCTCTCGGGGCCGTCTGCGAGCCTTCCCCGGCTTTTCCCGCTGGCTGTCGCAGGGAGCGGAGCCCCTGCCGGAGCGGGATAAATTGGTACAGACCATTAGCAGCGCAGGTCCTCCTCCGGCAGGGAGAGGCTGTGGGCGCTGCTCTGGATACAAAGCAGCCACGCTCTGGCTCCTTCCTCCTGCATCCCGCTGGCCTCCTCCTCCTCTTCCTCCTCCTCCTCCTCCTCCTCCTCCTCCTCCCCGCTTGCTCGCTCCCTCCCTCTCTCCCTGTCTTTCTTTCCCCGAACGCCACGCTGCAGAAGGCAGAGCCGCGAGCCGGAGCTGCACGGAGGCGAGGCAGGAGCGGGGAGCTCTCCGAGGATGTTCCTTTGCGAGTGAAACGCGGGCAGGGATGCGATGAAGCAGCGTCGTGGTCACTGCCTGGATTAAGAAAGAAAACATTAAAAAAATAATAATAAAAAAAAACCAAACAAAGCAAAACAACAAAACCACCACAAAGCCGGACGCAACAAACGAGGAGAAAAGGGAGGAGAGAAGCAGGCGGACGTTGCTGGGGGAGCCCGCTCGGATGGGCGAAGAGCCGCTTTGAATCGTGCCTCTGTTCCCAGGGATTAAAGCATGAATGGGAGCAGCTTCCCGGCCACGATGGAGAGACAAGGCGGCTCCGGCTGTGGGAATAAGGTAACTCTCGCCTCCTCTCGCTGCATGGCTGAGCCGAGCAGGACACAGCTCCTTTATGCACAGGGTGTGTGGATGCAGCGGGCAGGGAATGGGAGGAAGCAGGAGACACTCGGAGCGATTTTCCCTACCCCTCCCAGCGCATTTTAAGGACGCAGAGCGGGTCCCGGGGGCTGCGGTGCCGGAGATCACTTTGCCCCCCCTTTGCCTGAGGCCACCGAGCTGCTCTCCCCGGGGAGCGCTGCCTGGGTTCGGGGAGATGCGCCCGTGTCTCGCCTCCAGGAGCTCCCAGCATCGCCTCCAGGAGCTCCCAGCATCGCCCTCCCAACCCTGCACCTGCCTTGGGGCTCCCCTCGGGGACCACAGTGGCCCTGCACCCTCCCGTGCATCCGTGCGGAATCAGGGCAGGGAGGTGAGAGGCGACCCGGAGTTGCTTTTCTCTTCCCTTGGTCATCCTCTGCCTTTTCTTCGCACCACGAAGGGATGGGGTTCAGGAGGAGGGGGAACTGGAATCGCTTTCATTCGTGCCAGCAGCGCTGAGAGCCAACTTTGAGGCTGCTGGAAGGGAAAAGCTTCCCAAGTGCTGCTTTTTTGGGGGGAACAGGAGATGGCTGAGCAAGGCTTTGCCGTCTCAGGAGGGATCTCGGTGTTGTGTTATGGAGTGGGAGTGGGAGGGGATGGAAAACAGTGATTGTGAGGGAGAAAGTCGGTGCTGATCAATGAAGCTGCCCACAAATGATGCTTTCCTCTCCCTGCTGGGCCTCTCTCTGACTCAGTTCCTGGGTCTCTGACCGTGAAACTCCGAATTTCTCTCAGTCAGAGCAGAAAGCACAACTTCAAATAGTGCTGGGAGGTGTCTTAGCCCAGATGTTTGGGCAAGCCCCGAGGAGAGGCCGATGCTCACAGCTGTGGATCCCCCATCCAGTCATTCCCAGCGAGCAGAGCTCTTCCCTGGCCATCCCTCACTACCCTGGGCAGGATCTTGCTGCTGCAACATCCATTTGCTCCGTGCTGTCTGCCACATCCCCCTCCTCCCCCTGCCTTCAGGGGCTTCCTGATGGCTCTTGGCACGGGGTTAGGAAGCATTTGCTTTGATTGCTGGAATAATGACGTGTCCCAGAAGTCCCCACTGGTGAGAGCACATCCTGAGCCCCAGGAGTGCCATCACTCACTGTAAGACCCTGCATGAACATTCGGGGAGTTTGTGGCTCAATGTGAGGCACTGGCAGAGACTCTGGAGTCTCCTGCACTGGTCTGCACACTCTTGGATTGTTGGTGTCCCTGAACATGCCCCTCAGGGAGTGGATTCACCAAGATTTGGCTGGGAGGTTACAAGGGCTGGGATTTCTTGGCTTACCTGGCAGAGATGGGACTGAAAGGGTGTGGAAAGGAAAATGGAGGCACTGGGGAAAGGATGGGGAAAATATCTTCTTTCCTTGTGAAACTCCAAACTCTGGTTTTTGTGCCAGCCTCGAGGAATGTAGAAGATGTTCTGGTGGAGGAATTCAATAATTATGAATAATATTTCTCCCAGGAGGGTTAATTCTGTGCTAGGGGCTTTGGAAATGGCCAAAGCCAGCAGGACACTGGGTGTTGCTATAATGGGAAGGCAGCTGATCAATAATTTTATTTTCCTGTTTGAATATTTATGGTTGTGGGGAAGGCAGAGGAAGAAACATGCAAGCAGTGATGTTGGCTCTGAGTGTGTTCCCATTCCAGCTGGGTTAGAAATCCCTTCCTGCACCCCTCCATAGGCATTCCTAGGGGAATGCTGTGGGATTCCCTGACAGCTTCAGGGGCAGCTGGCTGACCCAGCAGGGTGCAGGACAGGGGACACAAGTCTCACATTCTGATTCTCTGGGACAGAAAAAACAGAGGGTTTCCATAAGGGTCAAGTGGAAGTGTCACCAAGAGGAGACAGGGAGAGCTTTCCCACCTGGCTTCCCAAAGTTTCCTGACCCACTGGGGTGGCTCAGAGTGAACAGTGAACACAAAGTGCCCCGACCCTGGCAGGGGCTGTCACCCTGTCTGTGTCACAGCTGCCACCAGGGCCAGGCAGTCTGTGCCTCTGTCCTCATCAAGGCAGTGCCTCCAGAGCCCAGCCAAGCTCAGGGCTGCTGGATTTCCTCCTCCCTGCCTGGTTGTTGTGGGTTTCTGGGGTTTCTCTGCAGTTATGCACCTCCTGAGGCAAGGGGAGCTGTGAGTGCCTCCAGGGCTGGTTGGGTTCAGCATCCTCAGCCCTGCTGCATCCTCCTGGCAGCCCTCGGGGAGATCTGGCCTCAGCTCACCAAGAAACCTTCCAGGACTGAAGTGTGAGCACACGCTCTCCCCCTGGCCAAAGCTGGCTGTTCCCTGCCAAAATGGTGCTTTCTGAACCCAAAACAGAGTGTCTGCCCTTTCAATCTCTTCCTGTTGCCACAGCAGAAGCCTTGGGAAATGGCAAGAACTGTCTGAAAAGGGACACTGGGGCAAATGTTGCATTTCGTTTTCCAGTGGTTTTTGCAGACTTGCCTTTTGAGGTGATTTTGCTCTCTCTTGCCCTTGTTCTGTTTCTACTGGCTGAAAAAAAAAAGAAGAGTTGTACAAAAAAGCAATTTTTAGTTCCTCCAACAAAACCCAGTGGCCAGATCTGAATCCAGAGGAGGACAGGATGTGGTGCTCTCTTGCATTTCTGTGCATTTTCTCTGGCAGGGATGAGCAGTGCCAGAGGCTGCCTGGATTCCAGGACTGTTTTTCAGCAACATCCCTGACTTCTGGGGATGCAGCAAGCCCTGGTCAGCATCTTCCTCTGTGGCCATGCCCTCTGTGGCTCCCTCACCCTCCACCTTTCCTGCAGGCCTTCATTTGGAAAGTTAAGTTGGCTGCAGCTCTAAGTTGTGTTCAGCTGGAGGAGCACTTGGTGTGGCTTCAACCCACCCCAAGGCAAAGCTCCTTCTGGAATCAATGTCCTTGGAGCAATTCAGTGTCCACACTGCAGCAGCTGCTTTGTGGGTCCTTTTTCTCTGTGATGTGTTGTCTGTTCATGTTCTGCCTGTGGAGATCCTGGACCAGCCACCTGCCCCTGTTTTGCTGCTCTGGTGGCAGGAGGAGTGACCCCTGCCAAGCACGAGGGCTGAAGGGTGAGGAGGGACTCTCCCTTTTCCTCCTGCATTCCTTGACTTTCTCACTTTGGGTTGGCAAGTTGACATCAGGGCTGGGTTCACCTCCAGGAGCTGAGGAGGGATTTGCTGAGCAGAGCTGATGGCGTGGGGTCTGTAATTAATCCCCATCTCCTGATGGAGGCACAAGGAGCACCCCCAAGAGCTGTCAGTGACATGATATGCTGGTCACCACCTCCTCCAGCTGCAATGGGAGCTCCACATCCCCAGGGAATGAGAGAAGGGGCAAAGAATTCACAGATCCTGCTCCCTCAGTGCTCTGTCCCAAAAATTTAGCCAGTTCAGCCCTCCTCCTACCCTTATCCCTCTCCTCTGTGGGTTTCTTTGGTTGTACCAAGTGACACTTCCCAAAGGACCTTGTTCACAGGCTCAGAAAATGATTCCTGGGCAGGAAAACACCTTGGGATACACTTCTATGTCTGTTTTTTCATCCTGGAAGTGAGTTCCTTCCTCCTGCACAGTTCTGGACAGTAAAACACCTTGGAATACATTTCCACATCTGTTTTTTCATCCTGGAAATGAGTTCCTTCCCCTGTACAGTTTTCTGGGCAGGAAAACACCTTAGAACACACTTCCACACCCAGTTTTTTCATCCTGGAAGTGAGTTCTTTCCCTCTGCTCAGTTCTGGGCAGTAAAACACCTTGGAATACATTTCCACATCTGTTTTTTCCACCCTGGAAGTGATTTCCTTCCCTCTGCACAGTCCTGGGCAGTAAAACACCTCAGGGCACACTTCCACACCCATTTTTCCCATCTTGGAAGTGAGTTCCTTCCCTCTGCTCAGTTCTGGGCAGGAAAACAGCTTGGGATACACTTCAACATCTGTTTTTTTTCCACCCTGGAAGTGAGTTCCTTCCTCCTGCACAGCTCTGGGCAGTAAAACACCTCGGGGCACACTTCCACACCCATTTTTTCCATCTTGGAAGTGATTTCCTTCCCCCTGCCCAGCCCTGTGCAGTTGTTCTCACTCTGTCCCTGCCCTGCCCAGGTACCACAGAGCCTTGGAGCAATTTCCCAGCTGCAGTGGTGCCTCTGAAATCCCTGCAGCTCTGCTCTCCCTGTGAGCCACGGGCAGCACAAGGAGATATGCCTGCCTGTGACAGCAGAATAAATAGGAAATGCTCCAGATCCCCCTCCTGCCTGGATCTGAGCTCTTTTCCTAAAGCCAGGACAAGAGCTAAGCTTCTCTACAGGGATTTTTGTGCTGTTCTTGAAGAGCAGTGGAGAGGGAAGTGGAAGCTGTGGCTCAGAGGGAGAAGTTTGCTCACCACCAAAAGGTGGGGAACCCTTTCTTTAGTGTTCTGAAATTTGGGGTGTCGCCTCAGGTAGGATCAGCCATAAAGAAAATCAGGAATTTCCAGGGTGAAGCTGATCTGATCTAAAGGAATTCCCCTAAAATGAACCAAATAAACTCTCCCTGTTGTTTGCAAAAAGAATAAAGACAGCCAGCTCTGCTGAGGGGACCTCCCTGCTCCCATGGAGCAGGAGAATGAGACACACTTCAACTCTGACAGGAGAAAGAGCCATGGGATTTGTCTCACTTCCCTTGCTGGACATCATTCCTAAACGCCCTGTGGGTTCCTCTGCAGATTTGGCACCTGAAAGGCAAAAAATATTTTTTAAAAAGGCTAATCCAGGAGAAATACCCCGAGTCTGCCTCACCTTCCATTCAGCTGGAAAGAGCCCCAGAGCAGAGGGATGGATGCTGAGGCCCTGCTCTGGATTTCATGAATGGATGAATGTAGAGACACAAGAGGGGATTTGGAGGGGATTTGGAAGCCTGCTCCAGGATTTGTCTGGCACACAGAGCATTTATAATACTTCCAGCATTATCATAACATAATCCAGCATGATTTGGGGCCCACTTGGGCTCCCAGTGAATCAAAAGCAGAATTCCTGTGGTCATCAGGGGGTCAGGGGTCTCACTTTGGATAAGTTGGAGTTTGCACAGTCCAGACTTTTGTCCTGGTGGCACCAAGCAAGGGCTGAGATGCTCTTGGGTGCTGCTGTGAGGGAGTGGTGCTGCTTGAGGGTGTGTGGGTGCCAATGTGACAGTGGGGTAGGTGCCTGGGTCACCTCCCCTTGGAGTCCTGGCCATAAAATTCCACCTTGGAGTTCTGGCTGAACCCCTTGGATTTCACCCTTTGTGGTTTTCCATCTGCTCAGCAGCCCCTACAGCTGAAGAAGAAATGTGTCCCAGTGAATTTCTCTTCACAGAGGTGGCTCTGGGAGGGGCAGGACTGTTCTCACTGGGAAATGTCCTTTGGGGGGTGACACTGCCCTGGCCCCACAGGCTGGGTGATCTTTTATGGTTTTTTTTATCTGAATCCCAGAGACTGTGACACAGAAAATAAACCTGGAACTGTGCTGGGACCAGTGCATCCCAGTGAGATTTCCCAACTTCAGCTCAGGTCAGCCTCATCCACCCATTCAATTAAAAAACAAAGAAAAAAAAAAAGAAAAAAAAGGAAGGAAGGAAGGAAGGAAGGAAGGAAGGAAGGAAGGAAGGAAGGAAGGAAGGGAGAGAGAAAGAGAGAAAGAGAGAAAGAAAGAGAGAAAGAAAGAGAGAAAGAAAGAGAAAGAAAGAAAGAAAGAAAGAAAGAAAGAAAGAAAGAAAGAAAGAAAGAAAGAAAGAAAGAAAGAAAGAAAGAAAGAAAGAAAGAAAGAAAGAAAGAAAGAAAGAAAGAAAGAAAGAAAGAAAAGAAAGAAAGAAAGAAAAGAAAGAAAGAAAGAATCCTTTTCCCAAGGCCTCCCTTGCACAGCAGAAGCACATCAGAGTGCTGCAGCATTTCTGGCTGCTCCAGTGCAGGAATTAGGGCTTTTTTTGTGGTCTGCACTGGAGTGTTTTGCTCTGTTTTAGGAGGGCTGTGTGTGCTCAGGGTGCAAGGAGACACAGGTGGAACTTTCATGTTCCATCCTGCTCCTGCTCTCCTGCCCAGGCTGTGCCACCAGCATGTGAGCAGCACCCCCGGGGGCATTTCCTGAGTGTGTGGATGAGGGAAATCATCCACGATGTTTCACTGGGTGCAGGAGCTGTGATCCAACCCAGAGCTGGGTTAAATCCTCCCCACCATGTCTGGGTTCAGGCTGGAGGGAAGGAGGGAAGCAGGAGCTGGTTTGTGGGGCTGGATGTGTCCCTGGTGTGATCAGAGCCACTGCCCGTGCCCTCCCTGCCCTGCCAGCCCCCTGTCCTTGTGGGGAGCTCTCTCCAGCCCAAGGCTGGAATTTGTGGAGTGTGCAGGAGAGGAGGGACCCTGAGCCGTGGCCGTTAATGAGGGACATTAATGATGATGAGGGAGAGGCTGGCAGGGCTGCTCCTCCTGTCCCTCAGAGCCACAAATCCCTGGGGAGGGACCCAAGCCACTCTCCTCTCCCCGAGTTCAGGCTGTAAATCCCTGGGGAGGGATCCAAGGCACTCTCCTCTCCCCAAGTTCAGGCTGGGAAGGGAGCAGCTAAAACAGAAGGGGTTTTTCAGGCTGGGTGCAGTACCAGGAGCCTGTTTTGGCTCATGAATAACTTGATATTTCTCCTGAATAATAGATGCACGTGATGGTTGCTGAGAGGCAGAGCTGTGAGGGGGCTGGGTGTCTGAGGGAGGCTCAGGGAGTGAGGCAGTCCTGGGCTGAACTGGGAGCTGGCTGGGGGCTGGAAAACTGGCAGAGGTGATGTTTGGATGTAAATGTGTGTGAGTGAGGCAGAGAGGGGGCCTGGCTGGTGGTTTTGTGTCTCCTGCAGTCAGCAGGAATATATAAGTGTATATTTATATAAATATATATATTAGTGCAATACAGCACTGCCCAGCTTGGGCTCTGGGGCTGGGGAAGGTGAATATTTGTAATTATGCCATTTCTCTGCCTCCAAGAGGGGCTCCCTGTGGCTGTGTCCAGGGCAGGAAAACCATGTTTAAATCACTGTTGCTGTGAATAAACCCCAGCACAGCTTATGCTGTGGGTCAGCAACCCAGGACAAGCCTGCCAGGGCAGGTTTGGGACAGCCCAGAGGCTGTGGGGATTTTTGGGAGGCACTGGCTGTGCTCAGACCAGCAGGATGCTTTGAGCCTCTCTCTTCCTTGAGAGACAGCTTTCACCTGACTTTCTAGTGGCACGTTCTGCTTCTAATTTGGGAGAGAGAGAAGGATAATCTGGCACAAGCCTGCCACCTTTGAAAGGCTGCCAGCCAGTTTATGGCACTGTCTGCCTGCTCCCTGCAGCCCTGGAGATGCAGGAATTTTCCCTCCTGCCATCCCTGGCTCCCATGGAGGCTGCAGGGATGCAGAGCTCCAGGAGAGGCTGCTCTGGCTTGTAGAGCCAGCCAGGGGTTTATTCAGGTGGGCTGTGATCCACCTGGATGAGCAGCAGCTGTTTATGGAGATTGGAGGCAGACAAGTCACTGCTGATGAATAATTCTTCCAGTGTCTTTCTTATAATAGTGTCACATTCACCAGGCATGACTCGGACACATTCATCTTCCCAAGGAGTGCAGCTCCTGGAATGACCTTCTGTGAGGCTTTGGAAGTGCTTCCTTCTGTTTGTCAGGTCGAGGAGCATCACTCCTGATGTGATTTTTAGCAGGGGACAAAGAATTACAAGTGCTAAAACAGGGAGTTGTGGGCCTGGTGTTTCTGGGTCTGAGAAATTTTTCCTTGGGAAAAAGTTAGCAGCTGCTAGCAGGCTAAAACCTCTCAGACCCAGAAATATCAGGCCCACAGGGAGTGTTGAAAAGATGGATTGGAATCCGTGTAGGAAAGGACAGCTCTGTCAGAGGCTGGGCAGCAGCGTGGTGAGAGCTCAGCTCACTCTTGGGTGGCCCAGTTTGAAGCCTCATCTCCCTTGGAGTTAGTTATTTTAAGTTATTAAGTTATATTCCTTTAACTCCAAAATTCTCCCGAGTGCAAGCAGCCAGAGTTCAGAGAGGAGCACTGAGAAGAGGCCTGGCAGGCACAAGTGGGAATAAAACCAGTTTATAACCTCTGAGAGGAATCCCCTGGCAGCAAGGGGGATCTGGCTGGATCCTGCAGGTGGAGATTCTGCCTCCAGCCTGGCAGGCTGGCCTCAGGAAAGAGGAAAAATGGCAAGAAAAGGTGCCTTTCTATAAATAAAGCCCAAAGGAGGGGAGGAGGGGGAGCTGCCAATTGCTGCCCTTCGTGGAGGAGTAACTGGCTGTGGCACTGAGAGGATGCAGGAATTCCTGTCAGGGAAATGCTGCACCCCATAAATCTGTTGCTGCTGAAGGTTTTGGGGGTTTTGCACTGGCAGGAACACGTGTGGAAGGGGAGCAGGGGGACCTGAGCTCTGTCCCTTGGCTTTGGGAGATTTGACAGCTGTGCAGCTGCTGGTGGCAAAGGATTTGCTGCAATCCCCCAAAGCTGTCACCCCACACGTGCACCTCCCTCCTTCCACCCATTTGTCTTTTGAAAATGCTGCCAGCACCGTTTCTGCCTCACCTAGCAGCCCTTTTTGTCTCCTTCCAGAAGGCTCTAAAGGCAAGAGGCTCAGAGTGAATAACTCACCTGAGAGCCTGAGTTATCCTGGTGCAGAGCAGGGTGGGAGCCCTGCAGTGCCAGGACAGAGCCTGTGGGGTGGGGAAGAATCCATATGGGATGGGATCAGCACCTGCCCCCTCTGCTGCTCCTGCAGTGGCACATTTTCAGCTTGTAATGCCTGGGATGCTTCCCAAAGCTGTGCCTCAGTGGGGGGATAGGGGAAAAGAGAGGATCAGGGAGCCCAGGGAATCTTGTTTCAAAGGCAGGATTAGAACAGGACAACTCCAACAAGCAGGAGAACTCCAACAACAGCCTGCACTGGGGGCAGAGGGAAGCAATGGCTTCGCTCTGTGCTGAGAACCAGCACACTCAGAGAGGCTGGGATAGAAAATCCTCTTTTTTTTTTTTGTCAGCATGACAGCGACTGGGAGGAGCAGGAGTGCCCAGATGTCCTCAGTGATGTGCCACATCCCCATTTCCACAGCCTGCATTTGGAATTTCCCAGGAAACCCCAGTCCCTCCTGCTGCAGAGTGGCCCCATGCAGCACCTTCAGAGCCCATTGCAGCTCTGCTTCCTCCCTCTCTGTCTCAACCATCTTCTCTGCTCTGGCTCATCATCAACTGAGTCAATGAGTTTAGTAACTCGTGTTTTTAAAGATTAGTCATCTCCAGGAATGACATTTGAAAGACTGACAGTTCCAATCAAATCACAAGGGCCGCTCTTGTGCTTGAAGATGGTTGTTTAATTAAAAAGAAAAAAGGTAAAATCAGCCTGACTAATTAAGTGTGGTACCTTGAGATGCAGCCGAGGGAAGGACAGATGTGGCCCTAGGAAGGAGGAAGCTGCCAGGCTGGTGGGGTGTGTGCTGGGCAGGCCTGAGGGGAGTGTGGTGGAGCTGTGAGGATGTTCCCTCAGCCCTGCTCCCTCCTTGGGGCTGATCTGTGCCAGGCAGGGCTGGTGACAGCCGTGATAATAACGCTGTGATTTGCCTGGTTGATTTGAGATGCGCCATAATTACTGTGTGATTACAATATTCTTAGAGCAGCCCTCACAAACCCCCTCCAGCTCCTCAGAGCTCCCCAAGGGCTCATCTGGCACCTCACCTTGCAAGTAAAAGCCTGCAGGGGGGTCTGGGTGTACCTCAGGCACGTCTGCAGCTCTGGCTGTGTCAGATGAGGGTTGTGTGCCCTCAGCCACCTGTAGATCAGAGTTCCCTGCTGCTGGGACACTCCGTGGAGCACAGGGAGGATTTGGTGCTTGGCCAAGCAGGAGAAGGTTTTCCAAGGGCTGAGGATGCTCCTGGAAAGGGCAGGGGCTGGGAAGTGGTGCTGGCAGGGGGACAGCACTTGGGGATGCTTCTCTTCCTGTGACAACCTCGTGCTCACTGAGTTATGAGCTGTGAAACTGTCAGCTTCATTCTGTCTCCATCTTCTGTTTTGATGCCTTTTTCAGGGCTTACCTAAAAGCAGAGGCCAGACAGAATGAAGAGAATAAAAAGTAGTTCTGTTTATGGAAGGGCCTTCAGGTACATTTAGGGCAGACAAAGCCC
>JANPWX010000583.1:786582-821488 GCA_024734555.1 Trochalopteron elliotii | reverse complement strand
CCGTACCAGTTTTCCCCAACCCCATTTTCCCCCACCTTCGTTTTACCCAACCCCAGTTTTACCCATCCCAGTTTTTCCCAACCCCATTTTCCCCCAGATGCAGTTTTCCCCAACCGTGGTTTTCCCCACCCTAAGTTTTCCCCAACCCCATTTTCCCCAACCCCAGATTTCCCCAACCCCAGATTTCCCCACCCCAGTTTTCCCCAACCCCAGTTTTCCTCAACTCGTTTTCCAACCCCAGTTTTCCCCATCCCAGTTTTCCCCATCATTCCATCACTTTGCAGAATCACAGAACGGCCCAAGTCCAAAGGGACCCACAAGGATTTTCCAGTCCAACTCCTGCCCCAGCAATCCCACCCTGGGCATCCCTGGGAGTGGTGTCCAAATGCTCCTGGAGCTCTCGGGGCTGTGCCCATTCCCTGGGGAGCCTGAGCAGTGCCCAGCACCCTCTGGGGGAAGAACCTTTCCCTGATCTCCAGCCTAACCCTGTCCTGGCACAGCTCCAGCCATTCCCTGGGTCTTCAACAGAAAGAAAAGGGATCAGTGAAGAATTTCTTCACTGTCTGTCCATCTACTGCCCCTCATGAAGGAATTGCAGATGGCTGTGAGCCTCCTCTCAGTCTCCTCTTCTCCAGGCTGCTCCTCTGTGTTTGGAGGGAGCACACCCCCATTTCATGGGAACTGGGAATGGGGAATTATGCACTAAAAGGCATGGAGGGCACTTAATCTCTTTCAGTTGCAGGCTGCTAGTGGTTGCATAAGCCTTGGAATACAGTCTTCTCTCCCCTGTAACTGTTCTTCTTTCTTACATTACCCCTAAAAAATATTATTTTCAGGGTGGGCTTTCCTGTGGCCTTGCTGATCCCCTGGAGCAGGGAATTCCATGGGTGAAATGTCAGTTATTTAATGTGAATTCTTGAGTGGGGGTTTGAGTGCAGTGACAGGCTGAGGTTTGTCTCTGTGGGCCCCTGTGAGCTGTCACCCAGCAGGAACAGCCACAGCCTTTCCTGGCTGCAGGGCAGGGCTGCTCACACAGCCTCTGCCTTGCTGCCAAGTTGTCTTCTCCCTCCTGACACCTGTGCAGTGTCTGTGCTGTAGGTGCCCACAAAAACCTGGATCTTTCTGCGTCAGAGAGAATACAGAAATGTTTTAGTGCCTGGGATGTTGCTCTGAGCTCCTGGAAGCTCCGTTTGGGGGGAATTTTTCTGCTGTCACTGACTGATCAGTGCTGCCTGTACACGTTGCTGGGTCAGGGAGCAGAACCCCATGTGCTAAACAACACAGAAACCCCTGATGGTTCTTCTCCTGAAGACTTCCCAGTCTGAGATGAGAGATGAATCTGTCTGGGCTGACAGGGAGCGTGGGAGACACCATGAGACAAAGCTGGTTAGAGTGACAGGCATCAATCACAGCCCATCTGCCATGGTGGTGCTGTCAAGGGCTTTGAGCTTTGTGAGTGGTTCCCTAAATACTGGAGATGTGGTGGGGCTCCCTCTGAGATCAGAGACCCCCGTGTAGCACTCTCACACCTTTGTCTGTTATAAACATCAGCCAGTCTGATTTAGAGAGTCTTTATTGCTTAATTACCCCAACAGAATTGTTCTTTTATTGCAAATTAGTTGTTACTGCCAACAGCCTCAGTGTTGGATTCAGGTCTCCATCCTTTTTGGGATAGGAAAGAAAATGTGACCAATACCCTTTGCCTGATTTCCATGTGCACTGCTCCAAAGCCATGGAAAAAAACAGGAATCTGAATGTTCAGCAGTGCTCTCACAAGGAATCCAGGAATAAGGAGGAGGAGCCAAGGGGAAAGAGCAAGTCTGGGTTATGTCTGATACCTGCTCTGCCTCTCTGAATCCACATTTCTGTGGTTATGGCTATCCAATACCAGGAGAAATAACCCAACCAGCCTCCTAAGAATGGAGAAAGAGATTGGATTAAAATTAGATCCTTATTCCTGGGCTCTGTGTGGAAATAAATGTGTTTCCAACAGGCAGGAGAGATGGGCAGGCTGCTTTTACACTGTGTACAGAAGATTAGGTCTATTTACTCCGTGGCCAGTTATTCACTTTGGTCCGTTGTCCCTGCTGTAAATAAATACCTGTTGGAAGGAAACTGTGCTAAAGGGCTGGGGGTGGGAAATGACAGCCCTGGGGAGGAACACGTGGAGGAAGGAAAATGTTGTTTCCAGGCAGGAGGACACCAATGGTGCTGGAGCCAGGGCAGTGACACAGGTCAGGGATGGGGAGGAAGCAGCAGGGATTGCTGCCCAGCATCGGAAGCAGACTGAGTTTCTTTTCTTGGCTGGGCTGGGGAGAGCTGACAAGGGTCCTTGTTGTGAGCTGAAAGCTGTCTGCTCCTGGCAGGCTCCGAGTGCAGCTTTGCAGGTTGGGCTCTGCCTTTCTGCTTCAGCCAGTGCCAGCAGCCTCCATTTCCCTGGAAATCTCCATTTCTGCTTCTACTCACCCATTTTACCAGGACAGGAGCCTGGGCCAGCAGCAGAGAAGGACCAAAGCCAGTCTGGGGCCCTCTGACCCTGAGATCAAAGCACAGGCTCCTCTCTGTCTCTCCTGTGCTCCCAGCACTTGTCATGCTTTGCTTCTGTTAAACATAACCACACACCTGCTTTGCAGGGAGATTTACATTAAAAATTATGATGTGCTTAGACAGAGTCATTAAGGAGGGATCAGAGGAATGTGTAAGATAAGCACAGACATCTGTTCTCCAAAAATGCTGCCTTCCCTGTGTGCACTGCTGGTGCTGGTAAATATTGATCAGAATTCAGCCCACAAACGCACACTCCTGCAAAAAGCTGAAATTTAGGCCAAAGATCACATGTCTTGCTTATTTTCTTAGGTTTGGGAACTGCCCAAAATGAAGGAGAAAGTAAAGAAAGTTGGTATTAATTGCTGAGGAGAAAGTTATCCCTCCTTATGAGGAGGAAAGGATTGGTTTACCCTGGAGCTGTAAGGAAACAGGGCTTTACAAGGGCTCTCTGTGTTTGGAGTTCTCCTGTTTGTGCATTTCCCCAAATCAAACCATCCTCTCTTCCATCCCTTAGCACAGGAAGGAGATTTGGCATTCCCTGAGGCTGATGGAAGGGGGGACATTCTGCTCCCCATTTTCTGGGAACACCCAGGGGAACAATTTCTGCAGTGAGCTCAGCCAGGGAGGACTAAAGCACAGACAGGGGCCCACGGGCACCATTAATGCCACAGCTGGGGAACATTTTATTGTCAGGCAGGAGAATGGGGAGCAGGGCTGCCCTTTCAGCCCAATGTCTTTTTTTTCCCCATTCTGTAGTTTTCATTTCAAACAAAAATCCCTGAATCCCTCCTGGGACGGTCTGTGTGCTGTGATCCCCTCTCACTGCAGGTCAAACTCTTTTTAATCTCCTGTTGGGAGACAATGAATTGTTCTGCTGTGGACATGAAGCCTGGTGATCTCCTAGATCTGTTTTGAGCCCTGTGACTCCAAATGGCAGGGCTGTATATGAGTGGAAGGGTTTTGCAGTAAAAAAATCTTTTAAAAAACTTTTTTTTGGAGTAAAATACCTTTATTTTTAAAGGGGAGTCCCTAGGTGATCTGTATGAAACCACTGCTCAGGAAAAGTCAGATATTTGGTCCCCCTCACTGTCTGGTCTCTTGTGAGAGAGCCAAAGCTTCTGTGAGGCATAAAACATGCTGCTTGTTGAAAAAAAAGAAAACAAGCACTGGCAGAAAGGAAAAGTGAATGTTTCTGTACTAAACAGTGATCTACCTCCCACGTTAAAGAGCACAGCATGAAAAACGGTAAAAGCTTCTGTCTCAAGCTGCAAACTCTGAAAATGGGTCTGTTTTGGCTCATTTAACGTGCCTTTTTTGGCATTTGGCTTCAGCAGGGCAGAAGTGGGATCCAGCTGGAGGGGAGCACTGCTGATGTGTGGTTGTGCCCTCTGCTCTGAGTGTGTGCTCAGAGAGGCTGAAGTGTGAGTGAGTCCCTGAGCAGGGCTGAGTGCCAGGAGTGCAAAGGGCTCTCTCTGAAGAGTGGAATTGGCTGCAGGATTTCTCCAGCACCTGGTTTATCCTTTCCCCATCACTGCAGGGCCCTGAGAGCCACTCTGGGTTTTGCCTTTTCCCGGGCAAGCAGCGCAGTAATTGCAGCAGCGTGGCTGCCGTGGGGGGCAGAGCAGGGCTGGAATCAAGGGTGACTTTGATGGGCGGGCTCTGGAGTGGTTGTGGGGGATGATAAAATGGATTTTTGGACCCACTCCAGCCAGCAGTTGGTCTCCACTGCTTCGGTGTTAGCAGAGATTTAAGCTCCACGCAGGAGGTGACTGCTCATATCAGAGAGGAGTTTGGTCAAACAAGCTCCTTGGGAAGGTGGGGGAAGGTGCTCTGCTTGAACCAGGAGGGCTTGAAAGGTGCTTTGTTCATCCTTTAGAAGCAGAACGTGGCCTGGTTTTTCAGGAAGGCAGGCGCTGGGTGGAAGGGCTTTGCAGGATTCGGTGTGCAGGGGATTGTCATGGCAACCAGAGGGAAACCCCACGAGGTGGGAAACAGGCAGGCACAGGTGAGGGGAGCAGGAAACCTGCTCAGAGAGGATAAATCCTGGTTCTAGGGGAGAGCAATGAGTATAATTGAGTATTTTAAGCAGCTCTCAGAACTGTCTGAGCACAGCAAGTAGAAACAATTTCCTCTAACAGCCCCCCTGAAATACTCAACCACCTCAGATTTTGCCAGCTCTCCTCCACAGATGTTGATCTCTGTTTTAACTTCACTGCCAAGACCGAGGGAGGCTTTTAGGAGAAGTCCCAGTTACGTTTTAAGCAAGCTGAGGAGTGGTTTGAATACCTGGGGCAGAATAGGGGGTGGCTATATGGGCCAGCATTCCAAAGGGATTGGGGAGGGGGCTTTGGGGGGATCCACAGGGTAATGCTGGGTTATTATGAAGAGGGTGTGTGCAGCCCAGAGCTCTTGGGAAGAAGGGAGGGCTCTGAGGCAGCAGTGAGAGTGAGTCCTTCCCAGCTCAGTGACACTCTCATGGCTTTTTAGGCTCTGAAAAGGATTTAAAAATGCAAAGTGATGCCGAGGTTAGGGGGCAGAACGATGCCTGCTCCCCAGTAGTGGATTTTCAGGGATGTGCCGAAGAATTCAGGTTACATTTCCCCCAAGCAAAGGCAGGGGTGGTGATGGGAAGAGCTGGTGGTGCCTCTTTCCTTCACAACAGGACCTAAATGTCAAGAACTTGCATTTCCCCTCCCCAGGCCCAGGGTGTGAGGTGAAAACCAGGAACTGTGGGGAAGCAGGGAGGTGATTCCCTGGCTGGGAGGGAGCTGCCTTACCCCACTGCAAGGCTGATGAGCCTTGGGAGGGAGCTGCTCCATAACTACATGGAAGGAGCAGGTTAATGTCCCACGACAGCACACTGTAAAACGGGTAATTTCTGTGCTCTGTGCATTTTGCAGAGCAGCAGCTCTGCCCTAAATGAAGGTTTATGCAAAGCCCCTCTCAGCGGTGGATGCACCATTAGGCTCCAGGGTGGCTGGTTAAATTGCACTATTGATTTAATGTGCAGGAATATTTGTTAGTGCACTGGAGAGGTGCAGCTAATGACTTCTGCTGGCTCCTTCAGATTTTAGTCTGGCACACAAGGACAGAGAAGCCTGTGCTGGTGAACGAGGGCAAGAAAGGATTCACAGATCCCAATGTGGAAATCTGACTGTGCATGGCTGAATGGAGACCAACACCAGGTAAGGGCACGTGTTTCTGACAGCAGTGACAAGCCACACAAGGGCAGCAGAAACATAAAAACTCTTTTTAAAAAAAGTGCTTTTTCATTTACGTTTTTCACTACCCTGACCTTCTCTTACTGCTAAACTCCTCACGACCATTCGCTAATCTCTTTTTTAAAGTTAATCTATTTTTAAGACCATTTGTTAATCTCTCTTTTTTAAAGTTAATCTATTTTTAAGACAAAATGTTAAATACCTGCTGAGAGGTTGAGGGGAAGAGAAATGCAAAGAGTAGGAGTTTAGGCAGAAGTTGCACCATTCAGAAAAACCCTTGTGTAAACAAAATTGCCTTATTAACTTTAATTCAGCTGAAGCACAGGGGTGAAGGGTGTGGATTCATCCACCTGCAAACACCTGAGGAGAGCTAAAGCAGTACCAGCAAAAAGATTTTTGGTCAGGCAGAAACTTTCACTGAGGGAAATATTTAATTTAGACTCACACTAAGGCCACAGAGAGGCATTGATGAGCATGGGGAGGTGTGGGTTAAACCCTCTGAGGTGTTTGTTCACCTGAGCAATGCATTGGGGTGTCTTTTCCAGTGGAAAGGAGGAAAGGACACACACACTGATGGCTGACTTGTGTTAGTTCATGCCCTGGGTGTTTCTGCAGTGGGCTTGCAGGAGTGAAGGACGAGCTATTCACTTGTACCTGCACCCAGCCTGTGGAGCTGTCCTTCACTGTTATGGGCAAAAAAAATATAAATGCACAACTCCGTTTCACTGGAGTGTAGAACCAGGCCTGGAGGGAGAGGAGGTTGCTGCTCTTCATTGCTGAGTAGCAAGAGCAAGGAAGGAGTTAGTGGTGAATTTTTACCTGCAATGAGCTCCCTTATGCCCCATTCCCTGGGGGAAGCAGGATGGAGCCCTGCCTGCTGCTCTGGTGCCCTGGCAGGGCAGGAGGAGAGCCTGCACCAGGCTCTGTGTGCCAGGGAGAGGCTTTGCACAGGGGCTGGAGCTCTCCAAACAGTGTGGCTTGTGTGGCTGCACAACCCCGGGATCTGCAGTGGGACAGGGCTTTGGGATGGCTCTGCAGCCATCAGGGTGTGACAGGGGTGACAACACCCGCACGCTGCTCGTGTCTCTGTTTGCAGAAGATTTCTTCCCGCACAGCCTGCGAGGTTCCTCTGCACAGCATCCACCCAGCCCGCCAGGCGGGAGCCAGCACCTCTGCCCGCTCCCGCCACTTCTGAAAACAAACCAAACAACACCGCGTACATAAAACTGCCCGGACCCCCCCGCCCTCCCTGCCGGACTCGGAGCACCAGCAGACGCTCCGGAGGCGGAGAATAAAGCACAGAAAAAAGCCGGGATTGGCAGCTCCCGGCGCCGAGGCTCCGTCTGGGATGTGGCTGCGCCGAGCGGGGGCTGTTTGCCAGCGCCCGGGGTGAGGGTGAGAGAGCCACGGCAGCGCCCCCGGGACTGGTTCTGCTGGGAAACACGGACCTTGTGGCCACGTGTGGGACAGCCTGAGCAGCTCTCTGGCCGTGGAGGGGACGGCTGCCTTCCGAGATGGCACCTTAGCCCTTAATTTTAAACCTACTTCGATCAGTGTTTGTTACGCTGCACAAGACGGGAGGGGTTTGGGGGAGGGGGGAAAAGCAAAACAGGTTAGAACAAACCCTTCAAGCATCGCTGTTCTCTGATTTCCCTCCCCTTTTCCTGCCTCAGTTTCAGAGTTTGGGGGGCACCCTGACATTCCTCTGTGGTCATGGAAGGAATTTGAAAGGTCCTCTAGTCCAACCCCCTGCCAGGGGCAGGGACACCTGCAGCTGGAGCAGGTTGCTCCTGGCCTTGAATATTCCCATCTCTGGGAATCCCCCACCTCTCTGGGCAACCTGTGCCAGTGTGACACCACCCTCATTGTAAAAAAAATGTCCTTATACCTAATATAGCCTCTTTGAGTTTAAAACCATCAGCCCTTGTCATATCCCTGCAAAAAGGTTTGTCCCCATCTGTCTTGTTGAGACCCCCAGAGTGGGATGGAGGGACAGGATCAGGGAGCTGCTGATCAGCACCACTTCACCACTGATCCTGGATGGAGCCATGTCTCCAGCATGTGGTTCTCTAAAAATGCTAGAGTAACTGGAAGTGGGGTTTAGTGAGATGGCTGGGGCCATACACCATAATTTTAATCCATATCTTGGTCCTGTTTAGCCCTAACTTGGTTCCCATGAGCACTAGGTCTGGGATTCTCTGAAGGGTGCTCCTATATAAAGGCAAATTTCCACTCTTAGAAAATAAAACTGCTTCAGACTAGGGACTGGACGCTAAGAAGTGATTTTAGTGCATTTCTCATTTGACTGGAGTGTATCCTTCAGCCCCAGCCCCTTTTTCTGCTATTGCAGAGCTGGTGTGAAAAGCCACCCTGGAGCAGTTCCCAGCCCCCTCTGATGGAGAGAGCAGCACCCTTGGGAAGGGGATCCTGGGCTCAGGGCTCTGTTCAGCATCTGGTGGTACTGCCACTGTGGGTGACTCTGTATGAGTGCCAAACTTGCTGAGATAAAAACTGAGGTACAATAGGCCCCTTCTCCCCAGCCAAAATCCCGAAATTCCCTCCCCCTTCATAACTTGTCAAACCTTTGATCACCCCCCCGCCGCTGTCCCAATTCCTTCAAAAATTTTGAAGCACAATTTTACCTTTGAACTGAGGGAAAAACGTAATCCTTGCAATAGACTTGGTTATTTTTAGCCCTAACACATAGAACTATTAAAAAAGCTCTGGGTTTGATTGTTGGCTTCACGGTGCAGAAGTCTCCCCTTGGACTAATGACATTGTGTATTTCCTGATATTTCAAAAGGAAAATATTTTTTTGTAAGTTATTTTCTCCCACTGTATATCAGAACCGTTGGGGCAAAGTCACATTCTTTAGTTCCCAGCCACAGAAGCCTTTACAAAAATGTTCCTTTTAGATGCAATGGCTGAAGCACTACTTGGAAAGGAAGTGTTGGATGCTGCTGGCTGCTCTATGGGAACAGGTATTGTTACCTTGGATTAAAACTCTGCACTCGAGTCGATTTATTCTGTTATTGTACTGGCCTTCCAAGCTCCCTTCAGTCTGCAAACCCTACAGTGGAAAGAGACATTTTTCAAGGACTACCAAGTTTTCATAGCATTGAAATAGTTTCCAACTGATGTCCTCTCCGAGCTGCATGTTTTGGTTCACTAAATCTGAATTCCAGTCCCTGCTGGGTTCCAACCTTCCCTCCTTGGAAGGAAACAACTTCCACAGAAATGGAAAGGATGGAGTCCTGAGCACAGCCCTGCACATTTGCTCTGGCCACAGGAGCCTGGGTCCTTTCAGTGCCCCAGAGCTGCTGTGATCCTGGGGAGCAGAGATAGTCTGACCACACCTGGCCAGGATGGAGTGTGTTCCAGCTGCACTGTCTGTTCTCAGTTTTAAACAAACTGTATTTAAATTTGTTAAATAAAATGATGGTTTCTAAGAGCCAGGATACCCTGCACCTCCGTTACAGACACAGCCTGGTGTTTCTCTCAGAGCCTCAATCCTGGAACTGGCACAGAAAGCAGCGACTCCTTGGAGGTTCTGAAGGATTCACAGCTCAGGTTTGATCTCTCCCTAAGGAGGCTGCAGCTCCTCTGTGCCTTGGAGCTGGTGAGTTAAAAAAAAAAAAGTCATGTTTACCTAAATCCTGAGTTTCTGTTTAGAGGGACAAAAAGAAAAAAGAAACCAGGATCCCAAGATCCCACAGCAGTTTTAAGGAGAAAGCAGGAATGAGCTTTCCCACTTGCAGTCCCTTTGCTTCTACCCCAGCCAAAACCTGATCCCTGCTCATTTTCCAAGGGGGAATTTCATCTTCAGGTGATTCACAGTCTGAGCACTGGTGGAGAGGGGACTGCAGGACTCACTTGCTCTTTTCTCCTCCTTGGAAATTCTCATTCCTGCCTGGCCTGAAATATGACACATTTGATAGAAGACAAAACACATCTCACTTTTTAAATTATTTTTTTTTCCTTTTGAGAGAGAGACAACCTCCATAGTAAAACTTAGTGGAAAAATAAAGCTGAAATTAAAAGTCATTTGACAACCACCTTGCCTTCCAACAAGGGAACATATAATGGCCTTCTTTGCAGAGAGACTTGCTAAAATCTGCCTCAAAGCACACCAGAATGCTTTTCCACACCTGATTACTCACATGTTCACCAACTATTTTCTCCCTACCTAATTATAAAAACGAGGAGGCCAGTGATAGCACGTTTTGGAAGTCCCTGGAAAGCTGAGCTCAGCTTCAGGTTCAGATGGCTTCAGTTCTTTCTCTCTCTCTCTCTCACCTGCCTCCAGCACCTTTTTACTCCCCCACATCCAGCAGATGGTGCAGAACATGCACAGCCATCTGGGCTGGGGGACTCAGTAGTCCAGGGAGACGAGGCTGCTGCATCCATCCATCCATCCCTTCATCCATCCATCCATGGAACAACGCCCTGCTTCCTCTGGCTGTCCTCTCCTCTGAACTCACTGCCACAGGGGGCAAATCCTGCCCCTGGCTCTAGTGGAGATGGAGCATGCCCAAGTGCTGAGCCATCAGGTCCCCAGACATGCAAGCAGGAGTACTCAGGGTGAGCCAAACGTGGGGCAGCAGCTCTCAATCCACGTACTGGGTCCGGCCTAAGTAGGGGATGTCCACGGACTGGATGATCCTGCCCGCCGTGCGCTCCTCAAAGATGACAATCTGCACAGGGAGAGACACAAAATCCCTTCTTACCAAGCCTGGGGAGGGTTTAAAATATTTTTAGGGTCAGGGGAAGGAAGCACCATTTAAAGAGATCAATGAGGGTGGGTCTGAACAGTGAGTGAGGCTCTGCCTCGGTGCCATGTGGTGCAGGGATGGAGCAGCATCACATCAGGTTTGTCTGGATTCCCAACCTGAGGCAGAGCTGTGAGGTTCAGCTGCCATCCTTGCCAGCCCTCAATGACTGTCAGAGCCAGGGCCAGCTTTACAGCAGCACCTTCCCTAATTTTCAGAGATCTTAGGAGGTAGCACTGTCCTTCCCCTCTGTTGCACTGGCTTTCAGCTAAAGGACTGTAGTGGTTTAACACCTTCACCTATCTGCCAAATTTAGTGTAGTGGTTTAGGTGTCTTTTTCTGCTCTGAGACAGGATTAGGGTTTGATGTCCTGTGCAACTGATGCCTGTGCATGTCTGGCTCTTTGGGGCAAGGATCTTGAACAACCCCAACAGCAAAGAGCAATCCCACCAATCCCAGCAGAGCTCTCACCTCATTGCCCCCTCTCCTTAGCCAGGGCCCAGGAAGGTAAAGTGTTTCCTGAGGTCCAATCTTCCAGTATCTTCCCAGGTTCTGACCATTGACAAACACCACTCCTTTCTCCCAGCCCTGGAATCGAGGCAGAACACAGAATTACTGATGCAGCTCTGCTGCCTCGTTAGCATCCCCACAGGAAACCAAATCTGCTTTCACACTTGCATTCTTTCCAGCCACTTTCTGCAGGTTTTCTGCTTGCTTTCCCTGGGCAAATCCCTGCAGCCAGGAACATTTAAACAAGCCCTGTTGAACAGGAGTTATCCTTAATGTTACTCATTAAAATGATAAAGCTTTCAAAAATGTGCAATTTGTGATTTGTGCTTGTACAGGAAATTTCTTCCCTTTGAACAGACAGGCCTTTATTCCTTCCCAAGCATGGAATATCTGCCCTCACCTCTTTCCCAGGTGACAGAAAAACTGAATTGCTGCTGGCTGGCCTGATTTACAACAAATATAATTTTCCCAATAAATGGGAATGTGAGCAGAGTAAGGTTGGCTCTAAGGGAGGGAAATCAGAGGAGGAAGTTTAATAATATTTAAAATCTCATCTGAAGTTCCATGCAGTCTCCCACAGAAGGATGACAGGAATGCTTACTCCCATGCCATGGCCACAAAGAAGTGACTCTTTCCATGTCACACTGAGGAATAAAACAAGGCCCTCCTTTATTTTCTGTGCCCATTACTCCTCTGTAACCAGCAAAACAGCATTTGTATGCCAATAAAAAAAGACTGAAGTGGTCACTGGCAGCTCTGCAGGGTCAGCACTGCACATGTTTTCTCACAGCACCTCTCCAGACTGAACAGAATCACCTGGAGGAGTCTCAGAATAATTCTCTCAGAGAGAGGGGGAGGCTACACACACAGACATCAGTCAGAGCTGTTACACAAGTGTCTCTCTAACCAGCTTTTTAAAAACCTTCATTAAGAACAACCAGCACTTGCCTGCAGCTTCAAGAAGGTGTCCTGTGGCTGCTGCTCTATCCAGAGCCTCCCACGGAAAAACGCCGGCCCCACGAAATAATCCGGGACTGAGCTCCAGCCAGAGACGTGCTGCAAACTGCAACAGGGAACAACAGCTCACACAGGGACACCTGCCCCTGGCCCCAGCAGACACAGCCCTGCCAGCTGGGGGACAGGAGGAGGAGAACTGGGGCTGTCACTGTTGGAGAAACCCTTTTTCTGACCCAGAGATGGGGCTCCTGAGAGGTGTTTTAAAGATTTTTATTCCATTTTTAGTCTCGTGAGAAGGGTGAGATGGTGCAGATGTTACAATTCACACCATCACAATCAGAAGCCAAACTATTTCCTAATTACAACACATTTTAAGTGTTTCTTGGCCTATCAGCTTTTGCCACACAATGCTGCTAATGCTTCCAAGCCAATCATCTATTAAAATACCCCACATGGTCTTGCTACAATACATCTTTCACAGTTCTATTTCTTCAAAATACCTGGTCTGTTTGCAAGGCCATCATTTGAAACTTGTTTCCAGTTCCATTTCTCTCTCAACAATGTCTGTCCTATCCCATGGCCTTTCTAAGTCAGCATATTTTATCTCAGAGTTTGCACACAAATCCACAAGACCATGTGAGCCTTCTCATGGAGAAGCTTGGAGAATTCTCTACAAATCCATTTCCCACATGTCACCACCTCTGGTGCTTCACAGCAACGGGAAATGCTTTTTACAAGAGCATGTGGTGATAAGACAAGGGGAAAAGGATTCAGATTGGAAAAGAGCAGGTTTAGGTTGGATAGCAGGAAGAAATTCCTTCCTGTGAGGGTGGGGAGGCCCTGGCACAGGGTGCCCAGAGCAGCTGTGGCTGCTCCTGGATCCCTGGCAGTGTCCAAGGCCAGGTTGGAGCACCCTGGGATAGTGGAAGGAGTCCCTGCCCATGGCAGGGGTGGAATGAGAGAATTTTTAAGGTCCCTTCCACCCAAACCACTCTGGGATAAAAGCTCTGCTTCACGTTGGTTGCTGAGGATCCTTCAGATCTGCCAGGGTGCTTTAAATGTCTGTGCCTTGCTAAAGGAGACTGCAGAACTGACAGGATTCAAACCAGACATTCCTGCCACGGCTCCTGTGGAGGAACAAACACATCCCTGCAGGTGTGCAGTAATGAGGGGAAATCTGACATCATTCCTTACCTGTGGCACCAATTTGGGAGCCAGGGCACGAGCAGAGGAGGAAATAAGGAGAGCAGGAATCCCACAGAAGCCTTGAGCTTCTGTCAGAACATGTTCCCTCCAACCCTTACAAACTGCAGCTCTTGGACTGGGGGAAGTTATTGATCCAGTGCAGCCTGGCTGCTGCTGAATTATTCAACTAAAAGCCTGTGACAGTTCCTTTCACAACACTCCTCTCCCTCCTCCCCCGAGGGGACTGTGAGCTGATTGTGTTTCAGAGCTGCTGGTCAGCAGCCAGGAGCTGAGGGTAGTGGTGACTAATCTTGCTTTTGTTTGGCCGTGGCAGCTCACTTGCTTTAATGCTCCTCACTGGAAATATTCCTCTAAACACCCCGCAGTCCAAAAGGCTCTGAGTTACCCCATCAATAAGAATCCTTCAGGTAGCCCCTCAGCACCTGGTAAAAGTGTCCTCAGGCATTTCAGAATGTGGACTTTTTTCCTTTTCAAAGCCATTTCGGTTTAACGGGGCCTCTCTCTCCCTCCTATACAAAATGGGGCAGCTGTGGTATCTTGGGGGATGCACATAAGTTGCTTTCTGCTATTAAAAACATCACTGAAAAGAGTGTCTTTGGATTGTGGCCAGAGTCCATAGGGCATCTGCTGCCTGAAACATTTGCTGAGGTTTTCTGTATGTGCTGACAGAGGCTCTTCAACATCCCCCTGCTAAATTTCCTTCCTTGAATTAAAGCAAAACAACATAAAAGAGAGGGAGCCATCTGGATTGTTAATGCACTATCAGTAGCTTTCTAGAATTAATCCATCCCTTGCCAGGCTGAATTACTAAATATATCAGCCAGACTGGTAATTTCCAGAAAGAAAATTTCCAAAATTACCCAAAATTTCCACTGTGGATGTGAGGGAATCCTTACCTTTGGGTAAGCCTGGCTTCTACCTACCTGATCTAACCCTGCTGCAAGGAAATCTTTAAATCCTGCACAGTGGGATTAGATTTCTCCCCTAAATGATATTATGGATCAGCTGGCACCAGTTCCTGCACTATTTCAGGCAAAAGTATCAGCAAGGAACTTATCAGTGCAAAAATCCACCTCCCCACTGTTACCTCATTTAGCTGCTCCCTATTAGACACTGCACTGCTGGAAAACAGGTGGTTTCAAATGAGAAAAAAAAGAAAAAGTTAAAATGCCACCTACCTTTTCATGAAGGCAGGTTTCATCTCCAAACTGTAAATCTTGAAGTTCCTCAAGGGGGTTTTATTCAGGAAGACGTCACCAATTAAGCCTGCAAGAGCAATGGGGGTAATGAAGAGCTGAGGAACAGCTAAAGCTGATGGATTTTTGCTATTTGGATCTGAGGAACAGCAGGAGATGGAAAGCAGCCACGTTCTGCAGTGGAATTAGAGTCCATATGGTCCCATTGCTCATCCAGACTGAGTGGGGAGCATCACTAAACTTTGGCCTCTCCATTCTCTCCTTTCCCTCAACTCAGGGTCTCAGAGCCCCTCCCAGAAGAACACACTGGGATGTGCAGGCTGGGGGTTCTTGGAATTGCTGGGATTTACTGAGCTGACCATATTTCTTTTTTAAAGCAGTCAATCACTTCTCTAACAGGCACAGCAAAACATAGCTGAGCCAGGGCTGGTGCTGGGCTTTTCATCCCAGGATTTTAATATAAGTGATGATATAATAAGTCATTCACCTTTAGCACCCTTTTGTTCAAGTTGCTCTCCCTGAAGCAGGCAAAGCCTGGGTACCAATGCAGCCTCCAAATCACAGGACTGAGGCTGCCTAGGCTGCACTGAGGTTTGTGCAACTTTTCTGCATTAAATAAAATCAATAGTCACATGCCTAACTCCATTAATCCATTTTATAGAGCTTTTGCACAGAGTTCCCCACTAAAATAGAATCAACCCCTTCCAGCTCCATCACCGTGTGTGACAGGCTTGAGCATTTCAGTCAATTCTGCTCAAGGGGATGCAGTTCCCTCTTCCTGACACTGTGTGAGCTTTTAAATGGTGTGATCCTCCAATATCAACCCCTCAAGGGAAAACACAGATTAAAACAGGTATTTTCCTTCCTTCCCTGTGAAGTAATATGCTCACAGAGCAGGAGAAAGGGAGCTGAGCATCACCTAGGAAACCTAGAGCAGAGCAAGATTCATTGACAGCCCTGTGTTTAGCTGTACCCTTATAAAACAAACCCTGGTGCAGGGCACTGAGCAGCCACTGCTTTTCCCCTGATCACTCCAGACAGGGGGTGAGGATGTTTTTTAACACATTCCCTCCCTCCCCCCATCTCCCACCACCTCCCAGCCCTGACCAGCACCACCAGAGCTGTGCTGGGCCCTCAGCTGGCCCTGAGCAAAGCACACAGAGTGCTTTGAGAGCTCTCTGGGAGAGTTTGGGGGCACAGAACCAAACCCACCTTTCCTCTGCTCGTTCAGGGCCAGCCCATAATTGACACGGCCACGGTTCTCCACCAGGAGCCTCAGCTGCCTGAAACCCTGCTAAAAAATAAACCAGGACAAGCATCAGCTGCACCAGTCCTACACCAGCCTCAGCAGAGGTGTTTAAAGGGGGAAAGAGGCATCACAGCTGCAGTTTATAAATTTACTTTAAAGTTCTCTACTGCCAACAGCGAGGAACTCGCAGCCTTTGCACAGAAGATTTCTGGATTTTTTTTTTTTTTCCTCTTGAATTTTGAATTCCCATTTTGGTATCACCAAAAATGAGAGCTCCAGAGCCAGAAATGGAGTTTGACACAGGACAGGATTGTGCCATAAACTCTCCTCCTTCAAGTCTTAAAAACAACCAGAGCATCCACCCCCTCACCTGCTCCTACAGCCACCTCAGCTCTGTTGAAATGTGCTCAATCAATACAGTGTTCTTAGTGCCAGCTTCTGCCAGGGTAAAACTGCTCTCAGAGCTAAGGACAGACGTTCCCCCTCATTCAATTGGAGACCCAAAAGCCTCCAAAGCCTCTTAGAACCTGCTCTGTGCTGAGGAAGATGAAGCCTGCACGGATCTAATCTGCAATATCAGGGTACAACTCCATGTTGTGGCTGTGGTAAGAAGGATGGCAAATTTTGTGCAGCAAGGGCTACAATAACTTGAATTTTCCCCATGGAAAAGCATTCAGACCCCGAATTTCAATCACATATGGTAACTTGGCAGTGAAATCCCACTATCTGTGTCTGATTAGGGTACCAAGCTAGGCTGGGTTAGGAGGAGGTGCCTTTCTGAGACTTCTCCCTCTTTGGTGACCCTGTTACCCACACCCTGAGCAATCCCCAGCAGTTACCTGTCCCTCAGGAATGGAGAGCTCCACGGTGTTGTAGTCCAGCTCCCCCACATACATGGTGTTAACAAACACCTGCAGAACAGAGCACAGCACACCAGAGCAACTGCTCATCAGTCATGTCACAATCACCTCACTCCAGCTGGAGTTGGGGAGGAAATTGGCCCTGCTTGAAACTACAACTCAGGTGTCCAAAAGCGTGTCACTGTCAGCGCAGGTGGGAACAAAAAAATCAAAATATTCTCAGAGCATTCAACATCCTGACGTTTAAAGAAGTTGTAAGTTTTAGCAGGGTGGAACTGGAAATTTAATTAGAAGTGGTAAGGGTTTAGGGGCTTAGCTGAGGAGTGGAAAGAGTGAATGACAGAAGTAATGTAATATTTGATGTTTTTTCCCCCCATTTCCTGCTTGCACCCAAGCTTAGCTGATGAGTGGGAAGAGGGAATGACAGAAATAATGTAAATTTTCATGTTTTCCCCCATTTCCTGCCCCCACCCAAGCTGGGGGAGCCCCTGTGGCCTCACCTGTGCCCTGTCCCGGACGTGGTCCCTGGTGTGCAGGTGGCCCCCCCCAAAAATGACAGTCTCATAGAGCACATATCCATAGGGCTGCCCAATGCTGTCGTTCAGCTGCAGGTTCTCCATGTTCACAGGGAACTCTGACTTAATGGGCTGCAGGGGAGAAGAAAAATGGAGCATCAGGAGTGGCCTCTCACACGGACAGACCATGCAGAGGCAGCTCATTTCTGGCTGGTGTTCCACTCTGCCACAGGTGAAACCCTCCAAAGGGAACCCAAATCCCCTCCTGACCCTAAGGGAGCTACACCAAAATACCAGAAAAAGGAGCCAAGGACTTGCAAAACAGCAATTCCAAGAGAAGAGAAGTAGAAGTGAAAAAGGTGAGATAAAAGATCTGCTGCTTTTGCATATCCTTGGCAAAAAAAAACCCCAACCTCCTCCTTGTGGGATAATGTTGCCCTGATTTTTTCAGCCTTCTAACGTTTACATTTTGTACTGGAGTTTAGAAAACTGTGCATTCCTTCCTGGGGGAAGGACAAATCAATAGACTTCTAGGTTGACCAGTGGGGTCAAAGAGGTGTCAGCCTGATCAAACTCCAAAAACTATTTAAACCCTCATCCCATATAAATAGTTTAAAAACTATTTAAACCCTCATCCAAAAACTATTTAAACCCACATCCCAAAGAAATGTCCTTTTTCCTCACTCTCACAACCAGACAGTGTGAGTGTGATCTTTTTGTGTCCACCTGGCAACAGGACAACAAGGCAGAGCACAAATTGCTCTCAAAGTTGATGCCTTTTAGGTGTCTGGGATGCATTAAAAGAGGTGTCACTACCTGTAGAAGTGCTGGCAACACATCCCAGAGAGAGATGTACTGGTGCAAGAGGATGGCACCATAGGAGGCCTTGCTTTCAATCATGGGAGGCAGAGGAAGGGGCTGGCCTGGGGTGCAAAAAGATGGAACAATAATTTCAGGCAACACAAATTCAAGATCCCTCCAGACCTCCTCCCATCCTTAATTCCCAACCAAGCAGAGCCCCAGCAAAAGGACTAATTTAAATAATCCCCTGTTCCTGGGTGTGTAATTACCAATGACCATGCTGAAGAGTTGTCGAAGCTTGAAGAATTTGGATGTGTAGTCCCCAGCCTCTGTCAGCACAGCATCATAATCTGGAAAAGGAGAAAAGCAGCACATGTTTTAAAAACATAAAGCAGCTCTGGGATGGCTTCGTGGCAAGAAATAAAAGCCCCAGGCACGATTTTCATGGCATTGTTTATAGTATGGAAATCTGCACACTTTAATCTGAGTGAACATCACTAAACAGCCACAGAATTCCTTAATTTAGAGAAGAGCCATTCACACTTTCAGAGATCTAATTTGCACATATCCAGAATTTCACACAGGATAAAGGCAACAATTCACCATTTTAACCACGGGCTGTGGGGATGAAAAGAGACTGATGGTAAAATATGACTTGGTAAAATTAAAAAATGATATCTTGGATCACCATCTCTCTCTAGAAAAAAAAAGAGATATCAATTCATCATCTGTGACACCTCTATTTACAATTCAGAATAAGGGAATCCCCCACTTTCTGGGGGACTGGAAACAGTCGTGCAAGTCCCCTTTTAGAGAGGAATTTACTCCTGAGCTGTGCACCACCTCATCTCTCCAGGACACCGTGGTTGTGCTGATCACTTCTCAGTGCTGCTGGTTCCTGTCCCTGGCCCGGGGCAGTCAGAGCTGCACAGCAAAAGGCAGGGAAAATAAACTCACCATAACTGGTGACATCTGCCTTGTACTCATCAGCCTCCAACGCCCCGTTCATGAAGCCAAAGTTGGTCCCTCCATGGAACATGTAGAGGTTGATGGATGCTCCTGTTTTGAGGATGCTTGCTACAGTGTTCACCATCTCTGCAAAAAGAAAAGGGCAGTGCCAGGGAGGCCACAGAGCACAAATCTGGGCCAGGAATTCAAATCAGACCCGTTCTGCTTCTTCCTGTGCCATCACAGTGATTTGTGTGGGCATTTGCATCCTGCCCTCAGGAAGGGGCAGCACGGCTACTGATGAATCCATACATTCAAATAATCCTCTCCTCCAGGTGAAAAAGGGGAAAGCTCGAGGCCACCAGCAGGAATTTTGCTTTTAAGAAGAAGAGTTGCAAGGACTCCTCAGTCAGACTCCTGAACTGAACCCACTAATGACCCAATTACAAAGACAATTGCAGGAGGATGAGAGAGTCGTTAAAACAGTCTTGGATAGCTCTGTTTTCACTGCTCTTTACACGCCCTGGGGGTTTATTTTTTTAGCAGCAGCCTTCCAAATGAGCTTTTAAACCAGGGAGAAGGTGCTGCACTCGCAAGGGGCTGAAATTCCCCACAAAATGTTCTGCAAGAACAGCGTTTGGTGCTCACCATCTGCATCGAAGACATAGTGAGGGCCTCCCCAGTTATCAAACCACCCTGTCCAGTACTCCATCACCATCTTTGGCTGGTCTTTCTGCCAAGAGAAAAAACAGAGTTAAAATGGACTCAGAACAGTCCTGCAGCCACCATTTTTTTATTTTTTTCCCTAGGGAAGAATTGTTCCAATCCAGTGTGGTGACAGGGTTTTACAGGAGTGTTTTCTTCTCGACTGGCACAGCCAAAAAAAAACTCTGGGCATGTGAGGGACAAGAATCTGTGGGTCAGCAATGCCCAGAACAGGCAAGCAAAGCTTTGTGCCTGTTATAAATACATATTATAAAGTTGGCTTTTCGCAAATATTAAAATGAATGCAATGTATAATATGGGAAGGTTTTACTGTATTTTCTTTTATTAACAGTCTTAGAAATGTGATGAATGTATTTTTTTTTTTGAGTTGTAAAAACTTTTTTGTAACATTTAAAACCAGTCAAACAAGGTGACAAAAACTGAATCAACCCCCCACCAGAAGATAAGGGGAGAGAATCCTCCTGAATTGACTGGTGAACCAAAAGCTAGAAGAAGGAATTTATTGATCTCCTGGTACCAGAAGAATAAGACATGAGAAGACAACCAGGCCCAACAAAATTTTATCTAATAAAATGTTAATTTGGTACAATGGGACAAGTTTTTTGGGGGCGAGAGGTGGCCAAAAACCAAGGGAGCATCTGAACTCAAAGGAATGTTTGAGAAATGCATCTGTAAAAGGTTAACCCTTAAAAGCAAAGAATTTGAAGGAGTGGGTGTCCTTTCTGGTGAGCCACCCCAGCTAGAAAACTTTTGCTTTTCTGTCTCCTAATTGTCTATTTTTTATTTTTTATTAAACTTATAAATTTTTCTAAGCAAGTGAAGCTTGTTTTCCACAGTGCCTCTGCTAGTCGCAGAGCACAAAGCACAGGGCACACAATCAGGTGCCATCAAACACTTCTGGGTTGCTGCTGTTTGGGAGAGCTGCAGCAAAGGGCCAAACCAACTGCCAGTGTTTAGTTCTTGCTAGAAACACACATTTATAAACGTCTGCTTATCTGCCCCTGCCAGCTGAGAGCTTGCAGGTGCAGGGCAGGCAGTGCCTGCCAAGGTACAGCAGCAGACCTGAGCTGCTTTAATGCCTTTTTAATGCTGCATATGGTGCTGGCAGGGAAGAATTTGCAGGAATTAGGTCTTCATTAAAGGCTCTGCACACAGAGCAATTGCTTTCCATTTGTCAGTGCCTGCCAGCTCCTGCAGGATCCCTCCTGTCCCCATGGCATGGGCAGGGCAGTGTGTGCTCACCTGGCTGCCCCTCCAGCCTCCTGGGCTGTATTTTTGCCCTTTGTGTTGTCTGAGCCACAGCAATTGGCTGAGGGAACTGGCATTAAAGAAATTTGTGTTTCATTAGGAGAAAACAACTGCCTGTAATCATCTAAACCTTGGAAATACATTTAATCAATCCATCCCCAGTGAAGCAGTCAGAGAAGGGATTTTATCACCTTCTGGAACAAAAACTCATAACAAGGAAAAATAAAACAGCTTCATAACCCCCTACAAACATTTCCTATCTCGTAATTAGTGTGGCAAAGGAGGAGCTGCTTTTTTTTCCATTCATGTGGAGGGGAAGGTGCCACCTTCTGTTCATTTGCAGGGTTTGGGGAATTTGGGAAGACCTAAAGGAGGTGAAAGCACTTCCAGCAGAGCCTCTTTTGCTAGTAGAGGAAAAGAAAACAAAGGAAAGCTGTAGGATTGAGCATCCAGCCTGCCAGCAGGGCTTCCCTCCACAGCCAAGGGAAGAGGTGAGGAGAGAATTGATCAGGGCTGGGGGCAAATCCCAACTGCTCACATCCTTCATTTGGAGCAAGCAGAGCACAGGAAAAGAGGACAGAGAGTGTAAAGAGAGAGAGAAGCTGTCACTAACCCCAAAACTTGCCATTCCCTCACTACTCCCTCATCACACAAGTATTCATTCTCTCCCTGACAGCACAGAGGGGTTAAAAATGCTCAAGGGACACATTGCAACTTCATAAACCTACCCTGAATGAGGCCCTGGAGGTGAACACCCACCACAGTGCACAGACAGACCTGCAGCACATCAGCAGTTTGCAAAGAGCACCCACAGCATCAGGGTGCAGGAGTTTGGGACAAAGATGATGGAACTTCCAAGAGAGAGGTCTGACAGCTGTGCACTGGGATGCTCTGGGAATCAACACTCAAAAAGTCTAAGCCCTAACAGCCAAACACGGGGCACAGCTGGATGAAAAGCCTTTTTAGAAGGTGCTGGATAACAGGATACTTAAATCCTCTTTCCCTGATTCCAGAAGGATTTGGCCTAATGAGAAGGGAGCCCCAAATCCCAAACAGAATAACAGTGCTTGACTTCTAGTGCTGGAAAATATGGATGAACAAAGTGTTTCTGCATCTTACCTGAACTGTGTCCAGGTATTTCAGCAGCCCAGGCTCCAGTTTCTGAAAGTTAACAGTGGCCAGTGCTAGAGGGAAAGGAAAAATGTATTAATTTAGACTCATCCAAAATGTCTGAGGGACCATCTCCTTAGGCCCAGCAGGAGGGAGCTGCAACACCTTCTGAACCCCTAAAAAAACCTCCTCAGAGATCCCCCATCAGCAGGAGGGAACTGCAACACCTGAACCCCAAAGTAACACCTTCTGAACCCCCAAAATAACCTCCTCAGAGATTCCCCATCAAAGCTTTCCCTTGGTATGCAGAATCCAAGTGAACCACAGCAGACAGTGGAATCCTCCCAGGCCATCTTTCAGCTCTAATGTGCAGAGATATTAGAGACAGAGAGAGAGCATCAGAGCAGCTCCTGGGGTGTCAGCAGCTCTAATTTGAGCCTGTAAAGCACTTGGAGATCCTCACTTAAAAGGCACCACATAAAGGCAAACTTATTAGGAAGTCCTGTCTGGATGCCACGCTGCTCTCCCAGGCTTTAGCTGCAGGAATCCCTTCCCAGGCAATATCCTACAGCTTGTCATGTCTGTGGGGGAGAGCAAGAGCAACCAGAGGGCAGGAGAAGCACACAGAATTGGAATGGGAAGAGTTCTCTGTGCTCCTGCCCGTCCTCAGGCTCTGGAGTGGGAACACCTGCCTGCAGGACAGGGGACACTGATGTGGGATCAGTGTCCCAGCCCCTGGCACACATCTCAACCATTCCTGTACCTCCCAGCCCTCTGTCATGCTGATTTTTCTCCCAGACAAACTCTGCAAACACAGCAGCCACGATGTGATTCAGCATTAAAAATTGACTTCTAACAAGAGAGCTGCTATCAAACCCAGCCCCAGTTGTGTCAGGCAGAGCACTTCAAACAGAATATTTACAGAAGAAAAAGCTCACTTCTCACTATTTATACCTTGATTTTAATGGGCTGACCTATGTAGTGCGCTGAGCTGAGGAATTCAGCACAGAAAACACGAAAGGAGAACAAAATAAAAGGTGGATTTAGCAGTGATGTAATGTGTTAGCTGGCAGCTCTGAAGGAGAACATGCCCAGCTGTGCTTTTCATGAAGATTAACAGCACACCATGGAAAAGAGCAGCAGTCCCCAGAGCCTTATTTATCCTTCTCAGAGGATGTTCTTCCCACAGGGCATCCCACCATGGTCCTTCAGCCTGGAGGGACAGCAGAGGCTTCCACAGAATCACAGAATTCACAGCATGACCAGGCTGGAAGAGACCTCCAAGACCATCGAGTCCAACCCAACTCCAACACCTCAACTAAACCCTGAGTGCCACATCCAGTCTGTCCTTAAACACACCCAGGGATGGTGACAGCCTGGGCTGGGGGGAAGTCCCAAAGAGAGAGGGAGAGAGAGAACAGGAGGGTAAGAGGTAAGAGAGGTAAGAGAGGTAAGAGAGGCAAGGGAGGAGGGAGCAAGAGAGCCAGAGAGGTGGCAGGGTCAGAGTGCAGGGGGAAGAGAGCGAGGTCCTTGTTACAATACATTACATCTCCTTTTGTGTTCAATATTCCAATTTACACTAACCAACCAGTACATGACACAAAGCCCTACAGAATCTACATACAGCCTATAAGAACTGCTACATTACCATACTGTCTTATATTTTAAACTCTAAAAACTACTCTTTAGACTTTTCTCTTTTGCTACATTGACTTTTGGATCCCTCAGCCAGCAGAAGGGTATTGTTCAGTCAAATGGGATTCTCCTCCAGCTGGCTGGGCTATTGTTTTCAGGTTATATAGTAACTAAGGCTCACTATCCTACAACTCAAAGCAAGCTTTCATTTCTATTTCGATTATAGGTGTCATATTTTCAGAATCTTTTACTAAGCAATTATATTTATAAGGCTTCCCTGATTCACCTTCCCCAACAGGTGACTCCACCACCTCCCTGGGCAGATCATTCCAATACTTTATTATTCTTTCCATGAAAAACTTTTTCCTGATATCTAACTTATATTCCCCTTGGCTTTGTCACCCATGGGTTCCCAGAAAGGCTTTATCAGGTCTTATCAGCCTGGGACTCTTGGGATCAGATTGGTTTGGGATGGAAGAGACCCTCAAGCTCATCCCATCCCACCCCCTGGAAGGGCAGGGACACTTTCCACTATCCCAGGATGATCCAAACCCTTTGCAGCCTGGCCTTGGACACTGGGATGTGGGATGGGGAGTGATTTTTGCTTCTCCTTTAGCCCCTTCCTCACCACCCTTGGAGCCCTGGTTATCTCACACATCTGATCAGTGACACCTTGGCTCTAACAGACAGATTGTTGTGACATCCAAGAGGCAAACTGGGATCAAAGAGCTCCCAGCAGAATGTGCTGGAAAAGACAGCTCTGAAGGAACTCTGAGGCTGCAAACATTCCCTCAGGAGAGGAGGGCAAGGCAGGAATTTCCACACCAGTCCTGACAGCTCTGTGGCAGGCAGAGAGTGACTCTGTGTGGTCACAGCTGAAAACTGCTGCACACCCAAAAAAATCCAAAACTCAAGATCACCGTGCTGGTGAGGGTGATTAAACTGATTCATCCAGTTAATGAGTTTATCCCTCTCATACTGACATGGAAAAACAAAAGGAGGGGAAAGTCTTTCCCTTTAATCATCTCCATGCCCGAGATTGGGAATTTAACATTATTTATGGCTGAGTGGTAACAGGAGCACTCAAAGGCTGCACCCTGCAAACACTGAATTTGGGGGAGCAGTTACACCTCGGGCAGGAACACAGGAGAGAGCAGAGGGCAAGGACAGAGTAAATCCCAGCTGAAATTACTGAAATTCTGAGAATCAGTGCCCCAAACAGTCAGATTTAAGGCTCAGTGAAACTCAAGCAGCTGCACCCCCATTTCTGCACAGGAAAAAGGAGGAGGGTGCTAAGCAGCATTTAAAAAACTTACTAGAATTATACTTTATAAAAGGGAAATGGGCACTCCTTCTGCATTCTACACATCCAACACCCCCCTTCACCCACCTAAGGTTTTACACCCCAAAATAAGCTTGCTGAGAAGATAATGCTGCCCCACAAACTATTGCTAAATTTACTGCTTAAATGTAACATTCAAAACCAAGATTTTAATGGATCTATTTTGCTTTTTGCAAAGCATCTATCTTAGGAATGAGTTACTACTGTTAGTAATTGCTGAGGAACCTGTTAAATATATATTGAAATGGAGCAATAAGTAGCATTTTCAGCCCTGTAATGTGGTGAAACATTAAGAAATGCTGGGTGCTGCCATCTCTTGACTCAGTGGGAGGTACAGATGGCCAACCCTTCACACACTTGATCTGGAAAATAGACCACTGTAAACCTCCCTGGGAAGGGTCTGGGTTTGTCCTGGCTGCACCATCCAGCCAAGGGGTCCCTCCTCCCATAAACTGAACACACTCAGAGGGTGCAGAGGGTGAATTAAAGCCCTGTTTTCCCTCCAAAGCCACGTTCCCCAGAGATCTCAGCCCTCCCTCAGCTCTACAAGCACTCACCTCCTTCCACCAAGCCAAAGGACAGCCCATTCTTGTTGNGGACAACCTGAGCCTCAGGGTGCTCAGGGTGCAGCTGGGGTACCCAAAAGGCTTCAGAAGGATCCCCTAATCCTGTAACACAACAGCTGACGTGCAGCAAGACCTTTAAGCATTCAGTGAGTAGAAATGAAACAACAAACCCTGTGAGACACACTGCAGATCTCTTTATCTGCCTGCCCTGCATGGTGCTGGGGGCAAACAAACAGGTCAGAATGCTGTGAGATCCACCAGGATAATCCAGCCTCCCTGGGCACGGGCCAACTCCTCATCCCTGACTCAGAGCAGCCAGGGCACAGTTTAATCTCTTTTGGACAGGGGTAAGGGAGGCATTAGGCAAATTAACCTGGCTGAAGCTGAGCCACAGATTACACAAGTTTAGGAGTGTGCTGGTGATCTGTTCCCATCAACTTTCCCCCCAGGAAAGTCAGCAAAGGGGGAAACCTTTATCAAATATCATCAGGGAGAGGCACAACAGGACCCACAGGCAAGAGATTCTTCAAGGCCAGCTCTGCAATACAAACACTCCCCAGCTCCCTATCACCCTCTTCTCTGGAAGACATAAGAGCACAGATTTATCAACACTGAGAGAGGGTCATGTGCTAACTCTTCCACTCCTGGAGGAAACATCCAAGGAAAATGCAGCTGGTGCTTTCAAGAGTCTCTCAAACCACACTCCAAAGTTACACAGAAAAAGGAAAACACTGTAAGGAAGGTGATTCATGGGAGAGATTGACACAGAAACGAGTAAAAGTGGCACCATTACCATTTTGACATAGGTCATGTAGTTTGGGTCTTTGGCATAGGAACCATACTCATTCTCCACCTGCACTGCAATGATGGGACCTCCTTTCTTGTACTGTGGGGGACAAAAAGGGAGAAAGGTGGTGTTCACCATGACTTCCAACCACAGGAGCCAGAATCACACCAGCTGGCAGGAAAGATGCACCAGTGTCAGATGGACTCAGCCCCACCCTCCCATGCTCCCAAACTGACAGGGAAAACTGCAGCCTGTGTTGATTTCCTGGAGCAAAAGTGGCACATTTGTTATTTGTTCATAGATTTTCCTCAGCCTGCTGCTGTCACACACAGCCCACACTGCCCTGTGCAGCCATCCCCACCCCTGGAGAGGGACAAGGATTGGGCTTTGTAAATGGATTTACAGAGAATTTTAAAAGCCTGACAGAAGGCTCACATAATGTGCAGCTGTATGTAAACTTTGAGATAAGAAATGCTGACTTAGAAATGCCATGGAATAGGGCAGAGAGAGAGAGGGCATTGTTGAGAGAGAAAGGGAACTGGAAACAAGTTTCAAAGGATGGCCTTGCAAATAAGACTAGATATTTTTGAGAAATAAAACTATGAAAGATGCATTGTAGTAAGACCCACGAGGGGTAATTTTAGATGCTTGGCTTTAAAGCATTTACAGCATTGGGTGGCAAAGCTGATAGGCCAAGAAATGCTTATAATGCATTATAATTAGGAAATAGTTTGGCTACTGATTGTGACAGTGTAAATTATAACATCTGTGCTGTCTCACCCTTCAGATGAGACTGAAAATAGAATAAAAGCTTTTAAAATGCCTCTCAGTTGCCCCATCTCTGGGTCAGCAAAGAGTATAAAGTGCAGAATGTGTTGGGGAAGATGAATCAGGGAAACCTTATAAATACAATTGCTTAGTAAAAGATTCTGAAAATATGAAACCTATAATCGAAATAGAAATGAAAGCTTGCTTTGAGTTGTAGGATACTGAGCCTTAGTTACTATATAACCTGAAAACAACAGCCCAGCCAGCTGGAGGAGAATCCCTTTGGATTGAACAATACCCTTCTGCTGGCTAAGGGATCCAAAAGTCAATGTAGCAAAAGAGAAAAGTCTAAAGTGTAGTTTTTAGAGTTTAAAACATAACACAGTATGGTAACGTAGTAGTTCTTATAGGCTGTATGTAGATTCTATAGAGTTTTGTGTCTTGTACTGGTTAGTTAGTGTAAATTGGAATATTCAACTCAAAAGGAGATGTAATGTATTGTAACAAGGACCTCGTGCTCTTCCCCCTGCACTCTGACCCTGCCACCTCTCTCTGGCTCTCTTGCTCCCTCCTCTCTCACCTCTCACCCTCTTGTTCTCTCTCTCCCTCTCTCTTTGGGACTTCCCCTCAGCCCAGGCTGGTGGCTGAAGGCAAAAGGCCCTTTTTACCCACAACCCTTGCAATAAAACCCCGTGTTCTAGAATGTCTCAGCTCTGCAGAGTTCCCTCTCCCTGCTGTCCATGGATGTTCCTACAAGAATGTGCCAGTGCTTGCCTGGAGAGGGACAACAACGTGCATCAGGTGATCAAAGTAGGCGTCCACAGCCTCTGTGAAACCCTTGTAGGTTGTCCTCAGCTGCATCTCGGGGTCCTGCAGCAGCCAGCTGGGGAAAAGCAGGAGGGGGGATGTGTTAAGAGACTCCTGTGCAGCCAAGCAGAGGCATTTCACCCACTGGCATTGAGTCACAGCTGGGCAGGGGTGGTTGGGGTCACCTGCAGCCCACAGTGGGGTGGTGACACCCCGAGCTGTGAGTGACACCACGTGTCCATCCCCCACTTGTGAATAAATCCAGGCTCCAATTCCCCATCTCTTCCTCTTCTTTTTGTTCTGCATTTCAGGCCTAAACTCATTTCAGCACCTCCACCAATATTATGTCAAGGGTTAATCTTATCACTCTAAAGTGAATTCCCTGCATTCCCAAGGGCACTCCACAACCAAGGGCTCCTTCAAAAAATCCCAATCTTTTCTCAAAACAAAGATTTCTGTAACTGTTCCCATTGTTTCTACTGCTGATTGACAAGGCTGGGTTCTGTCTGGAGTTAGCAGAAAAAGGGGCAATTTGCTGAAGAGCAGAACAATGTAATGCTGTAACAATTTAAGGGGAATGAGCCTGTATCTTCATTTTCCCTGCAAAATGAGACCTTAACTAATATCCCTGCAAAGATCTGAAAGACTCAACTCTTTGCTAAATGTGGCTCTGTGGACTTAAAAAAAATCATCTCCTTTTTAGGAAAATGAGAATAGTACTGTTGCTCTTAATTAGAATTTTTTATCTGTCTGATAAAAAAACATGTGGTTGATGTGACAAAAACTGACAACAGATGCACTTCTCATCATCTCTGACGTGGAGGTGGCTTCTGGCACTGGTCATGAGGAGCTCTGCTCTCAGGATTAAGGCCCTGACACCTGAACTCTGATGCCAAAGGCAAATGAAAAGTGAAAAGTTAAAAAAAAAATAATCCCCAAGTGTCTCCACTGAGGTTTGTGCTCTGAGCAGGTAAGGAAAACAAGTGGCAACCTGGCACTGGCTCCACTCAGGAACCAGGCAAGTCCCAGTGCTCCCAGAGCCTCCTCCAGCTGTGCTCCTCAGGGGAAAACACAACATGAGGCTGGAAAAGTTGTGGGGTTTCATTTCTGCCAGCCACATAATGCAGATTTCTAGCAGGACTTTTAAAATGGAGCTGAGATGAAGCAAATTCTTACATCAAACTGCAAATCCTGTTCATGTTATGCAGAGTCAAGGTGCAACAGCAAGCTGGGTTCTCCCAATTCTATTTTCTTGCTGCAACCATTATACCATAAAACAATTATTACTGTTTTAAACACTCAAAAAAAAAAAAAAAAAAAAAAAAAAAAGATGAGCTCCATAAGATAATGAGCATTCACCTGCTTTGGGGACACAGAAAATAAACATCCCCATCAAGCAAAGGAATTCCTTTGAAGGAGCCTTGACTGAGTGATCACGAGCTTGGGATTTATTTGTCCCTAATGCCTCCCTGGAGTGGAATTTCCACACTCACCTGGGCAGGCCCCCAAGGTCCCACTCTGAGCAGATGTAAGGTCCAGGGCGCAGGATCACCCACAGGCCATTTTTAGCTGCCAGGGAAAGGAAGGCCCTGGGGATCCAGACAGAGGAATTATTGTCTGCCTGCAGAACCCCCACTCCCAATACTCCAACCACCACTGAATTTGGGTACCAAAGCAGAAGGGAATTGATGAAGGAACTATACTGGATTGGTGCTAAACTGATTAAATCTTCAGGATTCCAGAAGGGAGGGGAAGGAATGAATCCCCATTGCCTGATCAAGGCACATCTGGAAAAACTCTTCCCCCAAACACCACACACCCCCTCCAAACAGGAGTGTTTCATACCAGAGCTGTCTGTGCCACATACCTCAGATCCAGGTTTTTACTGAAGTCAAACTTCCCTCTCTCCTTTTCATGCAGGTTCCAGGGCACGTACCTGAAAGGCAGAGAGAGGTGAAGGATGTGAAGGATGTGGTCTGGGATGCTCAAAGAAAAACTGAGGCTCAACTATGACACAGACTTACACCTGGCCAGAGCATAATGAGCCCAGTGAAGATGTATCAGTTCCTGAGAGTTGACCTGCAACCTCCCAGAGTGGCTTAATAATATTGCAAGACCTCTCCTTGGGTGTGTTTTGTAAAGCAAAACGATTTAATAAATGAGAAAATAACAAACAATACAAAAACAAAAAAGTAAAACCTGAGTTTTTGGTGCTAAAACACCCCAAAAAGCACTTGAGAACCTCTGTGCTCCTTCTTATCTACACAACGATCAAGGAGGGACAGTTTGGCCTGCTGCCAATAGAAAACAGCTCCAGGTTTTGAGAAACATTTCCAAAGCCCAGTAGCTGCTCCCATGCTGGCACTGAGACAATACTGATGAGAAGGGCATGGAAGATTCTGGCTTGGTTTCCTTATTTGTCCAGAGGTAAATCAAACCTTTGTCCTCAAACAGAATCATCTGCTTGGGTGTGGAAATGCCCTGCTAGACCACCATCCTTTCCTGTGTCTTCTCCCACAATAAGAAATATGGAAATACATTTGTTATGGCTCACTGGAATCGAGGACCAAGTCCCACTGGTGAGAATTTCTGGATTATCCTGGTGGATCTCACAGCGTTCTGACCTGTTTGTTTACCCCCAGCAGATAAGGAGATCTGCAGTGTGTCTGACAGGCTTTGCTGTTTAATTCCCTCTCCCTGGCTGGGCAGGGAGGGCACTCACTCACGTGGTGAGGGTGTTGAGGCCACAGGCTCTCATTTTCAGCATCCGATCCTCCCAGTACTCCCGGGGCACTCTGAAGTAGTGCATGGAGCCCCCGAAGATACGGAAGGGCATCCCCTCCAGCAGGAACTGGGAGTGCTCTGTCTGCAGCCCCAGGGTCCTCCCCCACAGCCCCAGAGGGGTCAGCTCGCTCCAGTTAAACCTGCAAGAGAAAAGGATTCAGTGAGCAGCCAGTGCTGGGGAAGGAGTGTGTGTGCTCCTCATTCCAGCTCACCCAGCTCTGACCTTCCTGCTTCTTTTGGTGATACAGAGCACAGAGATTGTTCAGAGGGCTCTAAGCCAGTTGGGAGATCTTCCCAAATGTACAGATTTAAATCCATTTCACTGGTTGCTTCCCCCCTGAACCCCCAAGCCACTGTGCCAAGCTCTACAACTCTGCTCGGGCACAGAGCATGAAACTCACTTGCTGAAATCATGGATGTGAGTGAAATCAAGTTTTCCCTCCCAATACTCACAAACACTTCCCTAACTTATGGAATTGAGCATCTCCCTGCTTTGCAGCAGGAGGGCACATGGCTGATTTCCAGATCTATCTTCCAACAGCAGCTGCATCTCATCCTTGCCATGCTGAAGGTCTTGGGGACTCTGGTATCTTCCAACTCAAAGCATGGGAAAAATAAAACCCCCTCACCTGTTCCCTGTGAAGAGAGAACCTTTTCCTCAATTTAATGAACCCCCTGGATTACGATCATCACCCAGGAGAGACTAAATCAGCTGTCACCACAAACTTACCTCTGCCCACATGACTGCTTATATTAACCCTGAAAATGTTACTTGCCAAAAGAACCAGAGCCATGGGGTCCAGCAGCTCCTCAGCACTTACCAGGGTGAGCACTCCTGCTGTCACAGCTCCTCTTGGGTCAGTTCCTGCACTGCTCATGGCCTTGCAGGCTCCCAGCTCACTTTGGCTGAACCAAAACCCCATTTCATCAACAGAACACAGAGCAGTGTCACTGCCTCCATCAGCCCACCCCTCTCTGAACACACACAGTCAGACAAAGGCAGCTTGTTCCTTGCCAGAGCCAGATGTGAGGAGCAAATTCCCAGCTCCAGACAGCAGGAATGACCCACAAGTCTGGGAGGAACATCACAGTGAGAGAAGAGAGGAACACTTTAAGCCTCCAGCTGCTGCCTAGGCTATGGGTGAAGCAGTTGTTAGCAGAGGGTGAGGATGCTCAGAGCTAACCAGCAGCCTGCCTGTCCTCTGACAGGACAGGGGGACTAAAAGGAGCTAAATCTAAGGCTTGCAGGGCACTGCAGGGGCTGGCTGACAAGCTCAGAGGGTACCTGAGTAGCACAGCATTCTCACAGGGCTCTGAAACAACCGGCAGCAGGCAGGGGTAATACCTGGAAAAGGAAGCCAGAAGATGAGATGTTCACTGCCTCAGGTCAATGGGACTCACACTGATTGTCCAGCCACTCACAGAAACAGTGCTGAGCAAGGAGACTGTGGTGTATCAGAAGGTGATAACAACAGTTCATGGTGATAGTGCAGCTCAGGTAGGAGAAATGAGTACAAAACACCAATCTGCCACATTTAAAGTGTGACTGCCTGAGGAAGAACAGCACCAAAAATGCTCATTTACATGAGAAACACAGCCAAGGAATGATGGCACGAGGCTGGGAAATGGCAGCATTGCTCCCAAGGAATTGTTATGAATTTCAGCAGCAGGAAAAAGGGTTCTTAAGCCCCAAACTGGATATCCCATGGCCACCTGTCCCTCTGTGCTGCTAAATTACAGATTGGAACTTTGGCAAACCAAACCAGCAGTTACATCTACTTCTATTTTAGGTGGAGAGCCAGAGGTGGAAAGCTCAAAGAGGTCTGGAGATGCAAATCTCCAATTTTTGGAGGTTAGGTTGGAAAAGAGTTTCCAAGTTGTTCCTGAGCTAGGCAGAGCTTAAATTACCCCAGCACACAGAAGTGCTGCTGAGTGGTGCCAGAATGAAGGCTGTGCTCAGGAAGCACACACAGCCAGATAAAAATAAACTAATCACTTAAGATCATCTTCTTAATCCCAGGCATAACTAACCTGGCACATTCCCATCAAGTTTCCTACTTGAAAACTCCCCAGCCCCAGTGCTTTTTCTCCCCAAGAAGGGCTGGTAGGAAGCTCCCAGGCTCCCAATATTTTCAACACATTATCCTAGATATCCCAAAACCCACATTTCTCATTAGGACCTGTTCAAGTAACCTCAGGAAGAAACATTTCTGTGACTCAGCAGAGCTTCATCCTGTTAGCCTGAGCTGGATTGCCAGAGTTTAAAGTGTACCTGGGCTCTGTACTTCCTCCTGAGAGCAATTTATAGCTCCCAGGAGATTTTTTTTTCTCACTTCTATAATGACAGAACAGATTGCAAATGATCTTTTTTGTTTGTTTTTACTTTGTTAAAGGCTCCTGGCCTTCTTTGTCAACCTGGGAGTGTTCCAGGTCAGGCAAGCTAGATGGGGTTTGGAGCAACCTGGGATAGTGGAAGGTGTCCCTGGCCATGGCAGGGAGTGGGACTGGGCCATCTTTAATATCCTTTCTGACCCAAATTCTAGGATTCCATGGTTCTGTGATTTCATCTCTGCTTCAGGGAAGTCTCTTTTGCAAAAAAAAAAAAAAAAAAAAAAGGAAAAAACCCCCCAAACCAACCATTCCATTACCAGCTAACCCCAGAGCAGAGATTCTGAAGCTGGACTGGATGAGTCAGTCCTGTAAGATGGAATAAGCCAAGATGGAATGTGAAGTGCAAAATACAACACATGGAAAAGGAAACTCCCAATTAACTTCTGAACCAAAGAGCCACGCTGTTCGTGCCTGTGAAACACAAATGTGGCTGAAGTCATCTCTGCAAGAGAGATTTACCTTTGGTGTTCAACCACCCCATGTCCAGACCAGCTGGGAGAAAAAAGCTGGTGGAAAAAAAAACAGCCAAACCAGGGGGAAAAGCCATTAAATTCTTTGTTGCTGCTAAAGGACGTGCTTCAGAGGACAAGGGACTTGGCTGCTAATCCCTAAGCTCCACTGAGACCTCCAAGGGCTTTGCTGTTTATTCTGGGCTTCCTCTGGCCAGGGGAAAGTGAAAGCTCTGAGCTGCCCTGGCTCCCAGCTCACTGCCCTGCACAGCCCATGTGCTCACTGACCATGGCTGAGCTAACAACTGCAATATTTGTACAACAGTTAATTCTGCAAACAGGGGTTTATTCTGCATCCAGGGGTTTGTGGATACATTCCTACAGGAGACAGATTCTCTGCCTCCATCAGGTATCAGTTTGCAATAATCCTCCCTAAGAACCCAGGTGGCACAAACCCAAGGCCAGCTGTGCAAGAATTTTGCTTCTAATTATGCAAAGATTTATTAAAGCTTTTCCCTAGCTCTGAGGATCAGGTTTACTTCTGACTATGATTTTAAGAACCTGCAATAAAACTTCCAGCTGGCAATAAATAACTATATTACATCTCCACACACATCCATATGTATTTCCATGTATTCTCCAGCCTGTCACTGTGAGGGAGTGAAGAGTTTTTGTCACCTGGAAGCCACAAACACGGGATAGGTTCCTCTGGGAAAGAGCATCACCCCCAAAATGAACGTGATCTAAACCACGTGGGATTCAAGCTGGAACCTTAAATAACTTCTTGCTGCTATTTGTGGGGTACAGAGGACCAGCTGCTGGTCTGGAGTGTGAGAGAGGACCAGCAGAAGGAAGATGAGAGGGTTAGACTGATGGGCATGGGCCATGGGTACCACACTGCTCCGGGGACACAGAACACGGAGAGCCAGCCCCAGAACAGCCTGGAGAGAGGGAAACAAGGCTGGTGCGAGCACGTCAGGGAGCCCCGGAGCTGGGTTAGATCTGCCGGAGCGATTGATTCGCCAAATGCATCATCCATCAGCGCTGCGATGATGTAAAGCCTCCCCCGAGCCAAGGTCGGCAGGAGAGCGTGAGCCCAACACAGACCATGATTGATGGCGCTGGCAGCGGGGCTTCCCTCCGCCGTTAAATTCGGTGATGGACTAGAGCTGCGGGTATCAGGTGCAACATTTATTTAAAGCTTTGGATAATTCCGGCACGGCGGCTGCGTTACTCGCCGCGCTCCTTCCCACGCTCCCGTTCCGCTGCAGGAATGATGGGAGCCGAGGTCTCCGATCGGAAAGGATGGGATTCTACCGAGCTTGCCTCCCGCCCGTTAATTCCCCGGCGGCGCGCAGGAGGCACGGACATTAATTATGTTAATTACGTTAATTACCGTTCTCCCCTCCACCGCCGATTCCATCCATGCGCAGTTCTCCTGCAGCCAACCCCGCTCCCGGCGGCGGGGCCTGCGCCCGGCGGGGCAGCGACACCCGCCCCACGCCCACCCCCGC
>JANPWX010000583.1:758953-772743 GCA_024734555.1 Trochalopteron elliotii | reverse complement strand
AGGTCTAAATCTTTATCCCTCTGTGGCAGTTTCAGGGCACACGAGGAATGAGGCAGACGCAGCAGGTCAAAGGAAAGCTTTCTTCTTTAATTATTTGACTCCATTACTTATATACATTTGTACAGAGGTCAAGAGATTGGCTACACAGGTTGCCACCTCTTCGACCTGGATGGTGGACATCACCGTCCATCACATTTCTCCTCCCAGAGGAGAAAAATGTAAACAAAAGATAATTTTTAAAAATATACATTGTGTGAGAACAGCACTGCAAGATTTCAAACACTTGCATTTTCAAGAGAAACTGAGGGCAACATGCCTCCAAGATTTTATGGGATGTCTGGAGGCTGTGTCCTTGTCCAACCTGCTGCTGTGCTGCCCCTCCCTTGGCAGGTGGATGTGCAGTTTGTGAGGATGACCAAGCGCTTCATCCCCCTGTCTGAGATCAAGGCTCACCACCTGGCACACAAAGCAGATGGGGGCCCCCTCAAGGACATGATGCTCTTCAGCAGGCAACGTCTGTCCATCCAACCCCTGACAAAAGGTGAGAACCTCCCAGGACTCTTCATTCCCTCCGTTTAGGAAGGACGTTGAGATGCTTCAGTGTGTCCAGAGGAGGCAACCAAGCTGGTGAAGGGCTTGGAAAACAAGCCATATGAAGAATGTCTGAGGGAGCTGGGGCTGTTTAGCCTGGAGAAAAGGAGACTCAGAGGTGACCTTATCACTCTCTATAACTTCCTGAAGGGTAATTGTAGACAGCTGGGGGTTGGTTTCTTTCTCCAGGCAGCACTGACAGAACCAGAGGACACAGCCTTAAGCTGCGTCAGGGGAAGTATAGGTTGGATATTAGGAAGAAGTTTTTCACTGAAAGAGTGATTAAATACTGGAATGGTTTGCCTGGGGAGGTGGTGGAGTCACCATCCCTGGATGTGTTTAAAAAGAGACTGGATGTGCCACTTGATCCCATGATCTAGTTGAGGTGTTAGGGCTGAATTGGACTCAATGATCTTGAAGGTCTCTTCCAACCTACACATCCTGTGATTCTGTGATTCCCTCTGTCAGACAAGCTGGAAGTTTCACTTACAGTTTTTTCCTTCCTTACCACAGAGGAATTTGATTTTGTCTTGAGCCTGGAAGAGGAAAAGCCACATTAAAGCAGCACAGCTCCCACCCAGCCCGCTGATGCCTCCTCCTCCACCAGCACAACTCTCAAGTTCACCTGCTCGAGCACCACGCACAAGATCTGCAGCCACACATCCCTTCCCCAACACAGTTATTTTTTGCTTATTTTTTCAATAAATAAAGCCTTTTGGAATCAACTGCGGCTACTTGGGTTTTAATAGTAGGAAAATCTGCAGTTTATCTCTCGAGGAAGAAACAGGTACAAAATCCTCTTTGTTTAGTTTGGGGTCTAGTGCAGCTCCATGTACTGCAGAGGGACATTCTTCTGTAGGAGGAAATCCCTGAGTTCTCTCTTGAACCAGAAAATTAGGAATCATTGAATAGCCTGGGCTGAAAGAGACCTTAAAATCATCTTGTTCCACCCCCTGCCATGGGCAGGGACACCTTCCACTATCCCAGGTTGCTCCAACCTCTGTTCAGCCTGGCTTTGGACACTTCTGGTAAACACAGCTGTGCCAGGGCCTCACCACCCTCAGGGAAGAATTTCTCCCCAACATCCCATTTAAACTATTCTGTGTCAGTTTGAAGCCTTTTCCCCTCCTCCTGTCACTGCCTGATGTAAACAGTCTCTCTGGAGATGGCTACACAAAGCAGATCACAGTGAACTTCCTGCAGGTACAGAAGTTCCCACGTTATTTTAGTTCTGACATCAGGGGAAATGGAAGAAAATAAAGCCAGCCTGCTAATTTTTAAGCCACATGGGTCCTCCAGCAGCACAGCTGCCAAGCAGTGACACAGCTTAAAGAAAGACCAAGGATTTATAAAGATAACAAAGGACAAATTCCTCCAGCATGTTTGGAGAGCTGCACACTGTGGCACTTTTAAAGAAAAATCTCTTCATATCACAGAAAAAAAACCCCAGCCCAACATAAAAACACCAGACAAACTCATGCACAGCATTTGACAGCCAGGGCTGGCTCTTTTTAATCGGAGAGACAAAAAAACCCAAGTTTTAAAATACAGCCATTGAAAAGACGACGAATTAAGAAACATGTAAACACAGCAGAGGCTTAATTACAAGTTGCACTGCTTGGTTTGATACTTGCCCACCCCTCTCTGCCTGGGAGAGAGGAAATGGCCCAAGTACAGCACAGAACCACCAGCTCAGGGGGACACGGCTGCTGGAGCAGCATCTGCCCCTGCACATGCTAACAAAACACTGTCCTCGAGTACCTTGTCCTGGAGTGACCCCAGCTCCTCTCCAAGGATGCTCAGCACATCTGCTCCACCCCACACACACAGAGGGCCCAGTGGCTAACAGCTTGAATGGTCCAGCAGATTCAATAAAAATCAGGATCATTTCTGAATTCTGGTTCCACACGTAGGGACATGAGGGAGAGGGGACAAAGCAGGAAAAATCCCCCAAATCAATGTGTAGGCCCATGCACCTTCTCCAAGGGAACCACGAATGATGAACAGATGTTGAACAGCCATCTCCTTACAGCCAGGCAATGATCTCACATCCAGTCAGGCAGAAAAAAAACCAAAACACTCCTGGAATGCAGAGACATATCCATCCAGGGGGGTTCTATCCCACCACACGGCCTACAATCCAGGGGAATGAAGGGAATAAAGGAATAAAGGGGATAAAGGAATAAAGGGAATAAAGGAATAAAGGAATAGAGGAATAAAGGAATAGAGGAAGAGAGGAATAAAGGAATAGAGGAATAAAGGAATAAAGGCAAGGAGGAAGCTGAAGGAAAGCTGAAGAAGATTGTAAGGGTGCTGCTGTGCTCAGCTCAGGCATAGAAGGATAGTTTGCTATCCCCAAGGCCTCCCAAAGGAGCTTCACTTGTCCCTAAAGGACAGAAGTGCCTTTAAGGAGGGAGGGAGGAGTGTCCAAAGTGACATCCAGGGTCCTGTGCCATGGCAGAGGTTCCCAGCCCTCGCCCTGGCACAGCAAGGTGATTGTTGTGAGCTTTTCCCCCAGCCCATGGCACAGACTCCCTGTGGGGGGACAAGCAATCCACGTCTGCAGTGGGGCACAGCAGAGCCATGGGGTGACACAAGCATTCAGCAGAGATGAGAGCATTAGTGTCCTCTACAGAGCCAGACCGGCCAGCTCGACTAAAAACCACAACCTTACACGTGCTGAGGAAAAGATAACTTACTTTGGCAAGCAGAAACACACATTTATCACTGAAATACAGTAGCTGTCGTTACATAAAAAGCTCCCCTTCCCACCCCAGCCCCACTCCCTCCACCAGCACCACTCCTGAACAAAGCAGAACCTTCCACTTCCCAGCTGCAAGACACCTGCTCTACATTCAGCTGTAGGACAGAGGAACTTGATTCCAGAGCCAGAAAGAAGCTGGACAAACTAGTGAGCCACAAACTCAGGGAAATCCAGACAAATCCCACTTGACAGAGCTCATATCCCAGCACTCAGTGCAGGCCTGTCTCTCCCTGGGGTGGGAGGTCTCACCACCTGCTTGTTGAAGGGCAGCTGAACAGGATGGACATTCTCCAAACTCAGTCAATCAAGTCTACAAAGCCACATCTGATTTTTAAAGGAGGAGTGACTTCCTTCTGGGAATGCTCTTATGAGTCTACTTAGCTGAAGGCTAAAAGCAGCTTATTAAAAAAAAAGAAAAAAAAAAAAGAAAACCCACATTCAGGTTCTCAGTTCATTGCATGCTCTCAGACCTCGCTGGTGACTTCAGCTCAGGCCTCAGGAATGTGTCTCTGGAATCAGAGCTCTGCCACCCTTCCAGTTGCTGCTTGGCTCCTTCCAGCAGCCCACACAGGCCTGCTTCAGCCTCCCACAACAATGGCATCCACCTTCTGTCCCCACTAACCCTCGTCCTGCAGGCACGAGGCAGCAAACCAGACCACACACACGTGTCCCCACACTGCTGTCCCTCCCTACACAAAGCCTGCTCTGTCCCAAGGACACAGACACGGGCAGGGCAGCCTGTGCAGCATAAACCCACCCACGGGAGACCCCCCAAGAACTCCAAAACTGCTCTCTACACCTCTGCAGCAGCACCTGGGAGCTGCAGCTGGATCTCAGGAGCACTCAGGCAGCTGCCAGGACAAGCCTAGGAAGGCACAGCTCGTGGCCAGGAGCCTTCCTGCCCCCACTTGTTGCCCACCCAGCAGCACTGGGACCATCACTGCTCTGCCCACCCCATTCCACCTCCTGTATGCACGTATCTCACTCCCTGTCCCAGCCACAGCTCCTGGTGGGACACAGCAGGGTCCTGCCCCTGCTCCACGTGGCTGGTGGCAGTCCCAGGGCTGAGTCACCTCCATCATCCAGCTGCTTGTGGCAGGGAATCCAACGCCAGCACGAAGAGGGAAGAAGGGGAAGCAGCGAGGGGATGACACCATGAGATGTCCAGCAGGCCACGCCAGGCTCTGATCCCTCCTCCAGCATCCAGCATCCTACCAGGCCACCTTCCCCAGGGAAGATTTCGGAAAGGCAAGAGAAACATCCATCCTAATCCATCCTACACAGCCCCACAGCAACTTCCACAGGGCCGGGGAGAAGCTGCACCTCACAACCTCCACAGGGCCAGGGAGAAGCTGCACAGCCCACAGCAACCTCCACAGGGTCGGGGAGGAGCTGCACAGCCCACAGCAACCTCCACAGGGCCGGGGAGGAGCTGCACCTCACAGCAACCTCCACAGGGCCGGGGAGGAGCTGCACAGCCCACAGCAACCTCCACAGGGCCGGGGAGGAGCTGCACAGCCCACAGCAACCTCCACAGGGCCGGGGAGAAGCTGCACAGCCCACAGCAACCTCCACAGGGCCGGGGAGGAGCTGCACAGCCCACAGCAACCTCCACAGGGCCGGGGAGGAGCTGCACAGCCCACAGCAACCTCCACAGGGCCGGGGAGGAGCTGCACAGCCCACAGCAACCTCCACAGGGTCGGGGAGGAGCTGCACCTCACAACCTCCACAGGGCCGGGGAGGAGCTGCAGCCTGCACCTTCCCTTGCTCTCTCCTTCCTTCCCCGCCGCCAGGCCGAGGCTCTCGGGGCCCAGAGGAGATCAGGCAGCTCCACAGGCTCCGGACATTGCCTCACAGCAGCCGGCCCCAGCCTCCAGAGGGATGGGTGGATTGGGGAAGCTCCAGCTGCCCTCCCGCCCCGTCCCACCGCGCCAGTCCTTCGGAGAAAGGAATGAAGTCAAAAACGGGTTATTTATTTCTGTGAAGTCTCTGAGCGTCTCCTCCTGGGTGCTGCTGTCCTGGGGGGCTCCGGGTGGCCCCCCCAGCTCACTGCTGCCCGTTGTTCTCTGCGGGCTGCCCAGGGGGCTTGGCCTCGTGCGAGGACGTGCCCTCGAAGCGCTGGGACGCGATGGCAGCTTGGTGGGACATGCTCTTCCTCACGATGTCACCTTTCCTCCACAGCACCACCTCCTGCAGGGACACAGCCAAGGCTTGTCAGGGCTGGTTGAGGGCTTCTGCTGACACCTTCTGCTGCCCCACCCAGCCCTGCAGGCTGAATCAGGCTCGGTGTTCCACCCACAGCCAGGACACAGCCTGCCTGAAATTTGGGGAGAGAGCTCCTCGCTGGGGTCTGGGCACACAGAGGACATCCACAGCACCTCTGTCCTAGTGCCACTGATAAGATGAAGCACAGAAGCTTCACCACTGAGCAGAAAAAAAAAAAATCCCACTATCCAGATCCTTCTGGATCCTGTTTCAGAAGAAAATCCTTTTCTTCCAGAAGAGAAAGGCACCTTCCAGACTCCTCCCCACCACCACACACATCTGACCCTGCATAGTCATTCTTCTAGACCATCTTTCCACGTGGTGAATCCCAACTTCCCAGTAAGTCCTTGTAAAAGCATCCCTATCAATCATTGCCAAGAAGAACAGCAGCTCTGTTTCTCACCTGCTGTTTGAAGTAGCGTCTCTCCTCCTCATCAATCAGCACCAGGTTGAGGTAATAACGCACAGAGAACTTCTTGTTGATGTCCCTCATGGTTGGAGTCAGCTCATAGCCAGCCAGAAAGAGCCTGATGGGAATGGACTCCCCTGGAAAGGGCACAGAGCTGTCAGCACAGACAGGATGCAGACAGAAACCAGGAGAGCAGCAGCAAAACACAAACTCACACGGCCACAACCTTTGTCACCGTTTCCACAAGTGGACTAACATGAGCTAGGAGACCTCAACTTCCTTCAGAAACCAGCATAGCACGGTCCACAGCCAGATCCTGCCCTTGCTGACAGCTATTCCAGCTCCACTCTAACAGCACAGGACTCTTTTGGGACCTGCATCAAGACAGCACTGCAGGAAAAACGAGTAAGGTGACATTTTCTCTGGCAGGTGACTCTGCCGGGCAAAGGAACAGTGGCACAGGGGATTGGCACAGAGCAAGAAAACCATCCCTGCTCTGAGCTGCAGCAATGTCAGCTGGTGCCCATGCCAGCTGTGAATTTATAGCTGGTTCTGCCACTGCTTTATCAAAAGAATCAAGTCATTCCAACTCATTCTGCCTCAGCTCCCCCTCATCACACTGGAGAAGGAAAGGGATCAGATCAACCCCCTGCTCTGAGCCCACCAGTGGAACGGGACGCTGAGCACACAGAAGATACTGCAGGAGTCATATTCCCAGCCCAAAAGGCTCCAGGAGAGGAATCCTGGGGGTGGCTGTGCCCTCTCACCTCTGACAGGTGCCCCATCCATGATCTCGTACTTGGCTATGGTGTCGTTCTCGTGGTACACGTTGGGCCCCGTGCCCGTGGTCTCTCTCTTGATGATGTCTATCTCCATGTGCTTGATCTTGATCCGCACCAGCAGGAAGTAAATCTTCCCCACAATCACATCTTTTAAGTGGTACCTGGCACCAGAGGGGAGAAAACACCAGGATCAAACCCTGTGCAGCAGAGCAGGGCTCGGGCTGACGTGCAGGAACTTGCTGGGCAGGCACTTTGCTCTCATGCACAGCAGATGGCAAATCAACCACCCCCACCAGCAACCAGCCTCTGCTCTTTTGGAAACCCACAAGAACATTTAGCATGAGCAGATACATTAAAAACATCACTTCAGGCTGAATATCTGCAAGAAACCCCTGTAAGAGCAAAGGCTCCAAACTCAGTATTTTAGATCAATTAAAACCAACCCAAATCACAGAATCATTTAGGTTAGAAAACTCCTCTGAGATCATTGAGCCCAACCTTTGACCAACCACCACTTGCAGGGAGATTTGCCAGCACCAGCTGGGAAAGATGCACTAGGAGTAGCTTAAAAGAGCTCTTCCCAACTTCTTTGCTGGAGTTAATTCCCACTTCAGCTGTATTGCCTGGTCAGGAGCAAACATTGCATTTTGGAGACACCTGGAAGAACTGACCTGGCTGAGGATACAGGGAGTGGGAAGTTACAGCAAGAACTTCATAGCTCAGTGAGCCACAGCCATTGCTTCCCACTCCTTGATCCAGAGATAGGGGGAAAGGTGAGGAACCCACAGATCAGGGAGGATCTGAGCTGTCTCCCAGCCTCCCTGGTGTTGGAATTCTGGAAACTGAGGATTTTAGGCTTTCTGTGCTAAAAGACACTGACCCTCAAGCAAGCACTACATTTGGCCTGAGGCCATGGAAAAGGCTTCCAAAACTGAGTGACAGCACTGGGGTTGTGGGTGTGGAGTTTGAATGGTATTGCGTGATCTCACAGGGTGAAAAACTTAGATTTAAGGTTTTAGCATATAGTGATATATATGGGGCAATATGGAGGATTTAAGGCATTGTCTAAGTCCTTCTTCTTCACCTTCTTCTTCTTGGTTTTGGGTGGTTTTTTCTAACTGGGTGGAAAAAATTCGCATTGCAGGCCTTGGGTGGTCGGTTGTTGGGTTAAAAGTATAAATAATATAGGTGTCATCTTGTTATTGGACAATTAGTGCTTAAAAGACCTTGGAAAGAGTTAGAGACAGCTCCATTTTCTACCTTGTTAGTTAGAGCTCGTGAGGCTGTACTTTAGATAAGAATTAATAAACACTGAGTCCCAACACAAAACTGGGACTCCATGTGTTAATCCTGGCTCTAACAGAAGAAAAGAAGATAAAAACCTCCCACCCTGGAGCACGTGGACACGGAATTCCTCTGAGGAAACCTCCAGCAGGTGGGTTTGAGAGCCCCCAGCTGCTCCTGGCACACTCACTTGGACTTGTTGTACTCAAACTCGATGTGCAGGCAGTCCTCAATGCCCACTTCCATCTTGATGGAGGAGTTGAGCTCGGGGTAGGTGCTCAGGGTGTGCACCACGATGTCCATCTCCTTGACCACGTCGTTCAGCCTGCGGCTCACTGTGGCACGGAGGAAATACCTGCAGGGACAGTTGTTGGCTTGATTTTTTTTTCAGCCTTCTGATGTTTTTTTACGTTTTTCTACTGGAGCTTTCTCACGCTTGTAACTAAACCAAGACTGATGTTTGGTAAATAATACCTTCCAGAGGGGAAGGATAAACTGATGGACTTCTGGGTTGACCACTGGGGTCAGAGAGGTGTTAACCTGGTCCCCCAATCCCTGATCAAATTCCAAAGACTATGTAAGTCAGAATCTCAAAATAAAGCTTCCTTCTTTTTCTCGCTTCTCAACCTAACGGGTGAGTGTCATTTTTCATGTCCATCTAGTGACAGACAGTCCCCTCCCATTAGGGTCACACAGGGGGCAGCAGGGACAGGGGCTGGGTGGCTTGTGCTGCATTATCCAAGCAGCCTTACTACACAGATCCATGTAAAGAGCTGAAAGCATTCGACTGAAAATCTAAATAAAACATGTGATCAACTCAACAGATCCACTGAGAAAGTTCCTTCTTCCCAGTGAAGCTTGCAACATTCTCCTTGGCAAGGTGAGGTGCTCATGCACAGCTGACAGAAGGGCCAGCATTTCAAGAACAGGGAATGGGGAATGTCCAAAGGGACAAAATAAGCAGGAAACCAAACAATTGCTACAAGGAAGCTCCTCTTCCCATGTAATTTACTCTCTTTTAGTCCAGCTCTGAACAAAACAAACCCACAGCAAAAGAGCCCCCAGCTCTTGACATGTGCCTGTCCCTGGAGCAGCCAACACCTCACACTGGAAATGACAGAAGGGAATTTTCAGATGGAAAAGCAGGCTCCTCTCAGCTTCCAAGCATTTTGTGAGCCCGAGTTACCTAAGCCCCGTTTTGGGGATCCAAGGAACAGCCTGCACATGTTAAAACCACTGCCCTTTTGCAAGATTACATCAGGCTGCACAGCCACACCTCCCAGTGCAGGTCTCAGACTCTTCCAACCCCCACTTTGAAGCCAGTGAAAGGATTTTGAGTCGACTGAGTGCCCTGATGTGAAATATCACTTCTAACATATGAACAAGGCACAAGCAAAGCATCTGTTTGCATACCGAGCACAATTAAAGTTGACAAGACTGATTACAGCAAAAATATCCCCACTGGAGACTAAACCAAACAGTTTATTTTGAGTTTTGGAATTATCAAATAAATTAGCAAGTATTTGACTCAAAAGGGGCTGATTTCTCTTGTCACTCAAAAGGGGAAAAACAAGTTCCATAAAGAGCCTGATGCGTGCTTGTAAATTAAAGACCTCAAAGGCAGCTTTTTACAGCTCAGCCCTCAAAATTAATTTGGAGTTCTGTTGCTCCTGCATCATCAGAGTGAATATCAGCAATTACAGAGAGCAGAAGTGGGGTCAGCCAGGGCAGGGGACTCACCGTAGCTTCACGTTCTGCCCCGTGTAGGACTCGTAAGGTTTCTCCACGTGTGTGAACTCAAAGTCAAAGGTCTGTGACTGAGTGAACTCCCCAGGCCGGGCCAGGTCCTTCACCAGGGACACAAACTCATGGTGGTTCCCTCGGTCATAGTAGAGTTCTGGGGAAATGGGAATCCAGGTTAAGCTTAACCCCACGTGACACAGGAGATTTTCAGCAGCTCTCTTGTCCAGGTCATTCCTCCCTTCAATACCATTCACAGAACCTTCCAGGGGAGCTTGTGGCTCCACAGAACTGCACTTGTTCTCTGCACTCCATCAGAGCCAGGTGCAGGTCACAGTTTTCCTCTCTGGAACAGGAAGGAAAAGGTCCACACAGCCTCCTTGACTAAAATAAATCAAGAACTTGCCATGGGGTGACATTATCACCTATTGTCACTATTAAATACAGTCAGACTGTTTGCAGCTCATGCAAACCCTTCCAATAATTTTCTGCACTGTATTCCAGGCCAAAGGCATTGCCACTGTGAGGAAAAACCACCAGTGCTTGTCTGGAACAGACAGTGACAGAGCAAAACTGAGGGGGACAGGATTATTCCAACTGCTCCTGCTTATCCTTAGACAGCAAAGAGCTTGTGTGGCCTTGAGCTGCAGCAGGGAATAAATGACAATGTTGATCCTGCTGCACAGCCACCCTGTATGTGGGGAGGCAGCTGAATCCACTGCTCCTCCAGCCCATGGGTAACACATTAATGGCCATGTGAGCACAGTGAGGGAAGAGCTCTCACCTCTGGAAGCACTGCTTAAACCAGTTCAAGTGACCAGCACTGTCTCGCTTTTCCCCACAACCTTCCCACACCAGCAGGAAACTAAAGGTTTCCTCATTTCCTCCACACCTCCACTGAGTTTTCTGCCTCAAGACAAAGCAGCAAAACCCTTAAAGCTCTGCAATTTGCATGAACAGCTTGGGATTACCCAAAACCATCAATGAAACCTGCCCTTCCCAGCCCTGCGTGTGAGCCTGTGCCTACAGCACACCCACACAGCCCTTCTGCAAGGCAAAGCCTTTCTGCTTAGATGAGGAAACAAAAACCTAAGTCATCACACAACCACACACACACAAGCTCAGTGTCAGCACTAAATTGTGCATAGGAGGCTTCTGAGAGGTATTAGAGGTGCTCAGGAGCTGCAGCTCTGCCCTCCTTGAGATGCACTATGAGATAGTTCAGCTTTTAGTTGATGCCTGTTTCTCACAGCCCTTTGCTCACCTTATCTCTCTAATGGAAATTTTGGCACTCCAGCTCTCCTCACTTACGCACAACAGCAAATGTCACCAAGCCCTTCAGGCTGGGCAGGTGACATAAATAACCAAGCCTCTCTCTGTGCACTGGATGTGTGTGTCCACTGAGAGGGAAGTGCTTGCTGATGTGACAGGGAGAAGCCACGTGCCAACAGAAAAAGAGGAACCAGCCACAGAAAAAGAGGGACCAGCCCAGACCATCGTGACACACAGAAAGGCACAAATCAAACTCAAAGCAAGGGGAGGCAAATGTCAGTGCACTGCTACCTCAGAAAACAATGTTTGGCACCCTTAAGCAGAGTGATGTTTCCCACACTCCCAGCCTGTCAAACAGGTATAAGCTGTAATTTCAGGTTTTCAGAGCTGTGAGGTTTCCAGACTGAGAAAATAACCTGCCAACATTTCAGTGGCTTGCTCAGGCCACAGCCACCAGAGGTGAAACCATCTGGAATGGGTTCCATGCTCATCTGAGAGCAGGCAGGACCCAGCACTCACAGTCTGGTCTCTGGTAGCTGCTCTGGAGCATCTTCCCTGTAAAACATCCCTTCCTTCACATCCCAGTCCCCCTGCCTGTTAAATTGTCTCACCTCCATGCTGACCTCATGGCAGCAAGAAGTCAGAACACAAGGCAAGAGATGGAAAGCACTGAGAAGTGCAATTAGTAGTACAAACTTCAGTGATTTATCTAAAAGGCCTGAGGGGCATAAGGACTAATGTGCAGCCACAGCAGTTCTAACACACCCTGCTTGGGCAATAATGTGCATACAAAGCAGTTATTCCACACACGCATGGCTCAAAAGTCTTCCAAAACAGGGAATCAGGAGCAGGCAAGGCAGCACAGCAGAGGCAGTGGAGCAGGAAACAAAGTTCATGCTTAATTTCCATTGGCAGTTGTATCAATAGGAACTCATAACCTGGCTCTTGATGAACAGCCTCACCTACACTCCATCATTTACACGCTCCCTTCCCTTCCAAAAACCAGATTCAGGCACAAGCAAAGCCAATAAAACTCTCAAAGAGCAGCACTGAGGTTGGGTGGGAAATCTGCTCACGTTCCCTCACCACACAATTTGCAATGCAAAGGCTGCAGGCCCCTGGCTCCATCCAGCAGTGATTTTGGGCGTTAGAGCCAAGCACAGAGAGAGCCACAGATGTGAGGCCCTGCACGCAGCCACATCACTGGGAAGGAACATCCTGAACTTTTTTTGGCTTGTGGGACTCAGGGCATGTCTGTGGAGCACGGACAGCTCCGCTCTGATGGAGGGGTGGGTGTGGCAGCTGCCTTTCCTCTACGAAAGCAGGAAATATTCAACCTGAACTGGTTACACGCACAGATAATCACAAGTTTTGAACAACTCGAAGTCACCCGACCAACCGTGCAGGGATGGAGTAGAAGGGGGGATCAGCCAAGCTGAGCCTGTAGGCCTCAGGAAAGGCCATCCACCCAGACAAAAGGGACACAGGGACAAAACCCACCCCATCAGCACCCTCAGCATCCCTAAGAGGGATGCAGGCACACGAGGGAAGCAGGGAGGCAGCTGCTGGAGCAGGGAGCTGCTGGAGCAGGGAGCAGGCAGGCTGGCAGCAGCTCTGGGCTGACCTGCAGCTGCAGGACAGAACCAAAGCGTGCCCCGCTCGAAGCTGAAATCGGTGACCGAGCAGAAAAGAGAAATTAGGACAGGAGAACAATGACCTGGAAAAAGACTGGAATGCCCTTCCTTCTGCCAGGGCTCAAGCCTGGAGAACAGGCCAGGCTGCCCAGCTCAGAGGGTGGAATAGTGTCAGGCAGACGTGGGAATGCTGTGTGCAGCCGAGCATCACTCGGGAGTAAGCACAGCCTGCTCAACACCAGTGGGATCCCAGCACTGTGGGGCACAGCAATGCCTTCAGACCCCTGGGACCAGTGAGACTCCAGCACTGTGGGGCACAGCAATACCCCCAGATCCCCAGTACCAGTGGGATCCCAGCACTGTGGTGCACAGCAATGCCTCCAGACCCCTGGGACCAGTGAGACTCCAGCACTGTGGGGCACAGCAATACCCCCAGACCCCTGGGACCAGTGGGATCCCACCACTGTGGGGTACACCAATGCTCACAGACCTCAATACCAGCGGGGTTACTATGGGGTGCAGTGGTGCTCCCTGGACTCTCAGCACCAGCAATGCTCTCTGGATCCCTGGCACCCGCAGGGATCTCAGTACCATGGGGTTCAGCAGTGCTCCCCAGGCCCTTGGCACCTGCGGGCACCCCGATCCTGTGGGATGCAGTGATCCTCCCTGGACCCCGGCAGCAGCGATGCTCCCGGCACCCACGAGGGGGATCAGGAAGGGATCCCCGGGCCCGCAGGCCGCCCCGCTCACCGATCTGTCCGATGAACTCCACTTTGATGCCCTGGTGCTCCAGCCGCTTGTTGGGGTTCTTGAGGGTGAGGACCACCCGCCCCGACACGGTCTCGCCGTCGTAGAAGAGGAAGTATTTCTCCTTCTTGCCTTCCTCCGTTTTGTGCTCCACCCGCCGCCGGCTCTCGGCATCGCTCAGCACCAGCTCCAGCTCCGGGCTCTGCCCGAACCCGAAGAAGCTCATGGTCCCGGGATGCGGCGCGGGGCGGCGCGGGCGGACCCCGCGGCCCCGCTGGCGGATCGCTGTTAGCGAATGACCT
>JANPWX010000583.1:713786-754027 GCA_024734555.1 Trochalopteron elliotii | reverse complement strand
AAAAGGAATGTCCTTGATTTTTGTTCTCTGTTATAAACCAGCTTTGTTAAAATCTGCTTCTCTTTCTCTCTCTCTTGGGCAGTTCTCTGGTAGATGAGCTGAAAGAAGCTGTTTATCCAGTCCTGCGAATATTGCTCCAACATATCTGCACCAAGGTATGCCCAGCTCTGCTACTTCTGGAGCTGGAGAAGTCGTGTGGATACAATGGAATGTCATTCATAGTTTAGGAAATCTGTTTTCACAAGGGATTGTGAATTCTTTTGTAAGGAATGAAAACTTGTGATGGTGAAGTAGCGACCAAGGAAAGCTGTGATGATTCTCCCAGCTATTGTTGAATGTGAACATGTCAGCTCATTAAATAAAAAAAGTACTTCTCTTAAGCCCTGAACTGCCTTTCTGGCATCCAGAGCAGAGCAGGGAAGTCTCACAGGGTGCCCTTGGCCTTGTCTTTCAGGTCCCAGACAAAGCTGATTATCGCACCTATGCTGCCCAGGCCCTGGTGACCCTGCTGGACAAACTCCCCTGTGCAGAGTTTGCTGAATTCATCGCTTGGCTTTACAAATACTCACTCACCAAAGTAAGTGCATCTCCTTGATGTTTTGGAGATGAAGGGTTCAATCTCAGCACTGAATAATAGCTCCATCACTGCTGGTACCCAGAGGCAAGAAAACTCCGTGCTCACTTCCATGAACAGAGCACCTTGTGTGCTTTTTCTTCCTGCAGGTTTCCTACAGAGTGTTTGCTCTTGATGTTGCCTTGGCTTTGTTGGAGCTTCCAGAGAGGAGCCCAGGCATCTCCTTGTCCCTGGACCATCAGAGTTTCCTCAAGCACAAGTTTTTAGTGCAGGTCATGGTGTTGGGCCGGTGCTCAGACAAAGCCCCCGTGGTCCGGAGCAAAGCTCTCAGCAGCTTTGCCCATTGTCTGGAAATGAAAGCTGCTGCTATCTCAGAGAGCATTCAGGACTTGCTACAGAGCTGTGAGTATTATGGGCACATGAGGTAATGAAAATCATTCCTGAACTTTCAAGGGAATAATTGCTGGGAGGTAGGAGTTGTCAGGAACTTAAGTCAGGACTGTGTGCCAGTTTTTATATATTGTGTCATAACGAGCAGTAATTCATGAGCCTTGTTACCTATGAAGCCTCATTTTTGGAAGGGATTTATTCTCCTGTATCAGTTCTAAAGAGATTCCTCTGCGAGGGCCCTTTGAAGGATGTTTACAGACAACTGAAATTGCTCATTGGGAAGAAAAAAAAAAAAAAAGGCAGTTCATTCTTGCCTGACAGCTGATTAAATCTTGAGTTGCCTTTTGCTTCTGCTAAGTTGTTCTGTTCGTGACTGGCATTCTGAGCTCCCTCAGGTGTGCTGAAGGCCAGATGGCACAACTCAGAGCCTGCACACGGCATCCCACAGTCAGATTGCTCTCCCAAACAAGATTTGGGCTGACAGGGCATCCAGAATTAAAATACTTTCTGTTTGATTTCCTTTTTTATTTCTCTTTTTTGGCAGCCTCTGTCCGCACAGTGTTGGAAGCAAACACAAACACTGCGAGTGTGACAGTCAGTGCAGAAGGTATAGAGTCATTCTTTTCCAGTAAGTCTCAGGCTTTTCTTGGCATGCCATTTCCTAAAAATACACATATCTGTTAAACCCAGGGCATGCATGAGGTTCTCTGTGTAACACTGACCCATCCTCTTGCCAGGTGAATATATGCCTTTATTTTTCTTCAGCTTTTATCTTTTCTTTCAGCTGTGTCCAGCCATCCACTGAAGACCTTGCCAACTTTCAAAACTATTGAGCTGGCAGACAGCAGTGACACTGCTGGGGCTGATGGTATGTCAGAATTAAAGCAGCCTTTTCAGATAACCATTCAAAGCCTTAATTGAAATCAGACTTTCTGAAGTGTATTCACTGTCCATTTCTCAAAGGAAGTGGAGAAAGCTGTTACAAAACACTTGGGGGTGATGAAGGGGTTGGAATTGCCAGCCATTAAAAAAATACTATTTCCACTCAAGTCTGAAAAATACATTTAATCCTGAAATGCCTATGTCTGTTGGTACTAATGTGGTGGCAACACTTGTTGAAAAGCAGGTAATTTATTCTTCCCAAAAAAGGGATGGTAATTAATGTGGGATATAACACTTATAGCTCCATGAATTTCAGGGTAATTAAATCTCTTGCTCCAGTGCACAAAGAACTGATATATTTTACTGTGTAAAGCACAGCACCTTTGTAGGCAAGGATCTGTTTCTCTGCAGCATCAGGCTGAAAGCAAGTGTCACATGAAGTATCCTGATGCAGCATGGCAGGCTGCCTCTAATTTGTTGATAGCATGAAATCACCATGCAAGTTGCCTTTTGTGATCAGGATATTCCTCCTTTAAACCTCTCCCTTTCTTTTCCTCTTGTGTGGAAAAGCTTTTCTTCCTCACCTTTCTGCCCTGGCCAGGATCTGCTCCCTCAGTCTTTGCTGTTCACCTCCCTTGAGCTGCTGACAGTTCAATTCTCTGCCTGCCCCACATCCTGCAGTGCTGCCTTTGTTCCACGCTGCTCCTCACAGGGGATCTCCCTCCCTATCTGCAGGAGCCAGGCTCCAATCTCCCCCCATGGAAAACTCCTTTTTTTCAAACACACTCTGCTGATAAATTCCCTTAATCTGCTCCCTCAGACAGAGAAGTCCTCCAGGCCACTCAAGGTATTGTGTATGCCCTGTTTTAGTTGCAGGCTCCTCATGCCAGAGGAGGCCTGGGTTTGTCTCTGGTACCCAGCTGAGCACACACTTGGCACTTGGCAAAACAAATTAAGAAAAGGCTGGAATGAAAAAAGACTGTCTGGAGCTCCTGAGGATGCTGGAATCCAGGGCTCTCCAAGGCAAGTCAAGGTGCATTAGCAAAGCTGTCTGGCACATGCCTGTGCTTGGCTTATGCCTGTGCTAATTCTGCACTCCTCCAAAGACCAAACAGCTCATTGTTTTTTTAGAAAAGGAAGAAATCTCAGCCAAGGGATAGTCAGAACATGCTCAGAGCCCAAGGGCAGAGATAAGAAGGGTGGGGATAGCCTGCAAGGTGAGGTGTGCACTACAGAATTCCCTCTGCCTGCCAGCACCAAACATTCCCTTCCCTTGGGAGACATTTAGAACTTGGGATTTTTGGTTGTTTCATTGTTTTTTCCTCCCCACTCTTTTCTACATCAGGAAAACCAATGTCAAAGTGTGGTTGTTTGGTCACCTTCACAAGGCTGGACTATTTTAGTAGCAAAATCTTGCAGTGGAAAGGTTCTGTGCTCTTCCTGTGCAGCTGCTTTTGGGATGCACTTAGCTGCCCATTAAGAAAGCCCAAATCAAAGTCCCTTTGCTTCCTTTTGGTAAAAATGTATTTTTAAGCTAGTTTTGCTTAGTTCCCTGTGACTAATCCTATTTTTTAATGGCAACAGGATGGATGTCCATGTGAATCTCTAAGTAACAGATCTCCAAATTTGGCATATCTTTGGGAAATCTGACTTAATGCTGGGAGAAATCTAACAAACAGCAATAAATAGAAACCTTAAAAGCCATGGTGAAATTCTTGAAGTCCTTATGGCCAGTTAATAGCTCAGTGATTCAAAATGTGAGAAATAATTGATCTGTGTACTCAGTTGTGTGTCATTTAATAACTTACTGCCTTGATGATGTATTTTTTTTTCCTGCCAACAATTCAGAACTAAGTATGAATATGGCTGTGCAGGGTAAAATTTGAGCCCTAACTTGACATCCTGGGAAGAGAGATGTGTTCTGGTCTTCCTTGTGGCCTCTGAGGTGTTTCTTTGCAGCTGCCATTCTCCAGCCTGGAGGAATTAATAAGTGGAGTCATTTCCCCTCTGTAACACACAGCAGTTCACACTTTGATGCTTGAGGCTGTGTGGGGCTCTGAGGCAAAACTCCCAGGAGGTTGTGGGTGTTGTGAGCTCTGCAGAGCCTCCCCTGGCTCTGTGTTGGTTCCATTTGTCTGAGCTCAGCCCAGGTAGCTCTTCCCACAGGTATCAGGGTTACCTGAGCTTTTGTTCAGCTGTGCCTGACTCATCTCAGGAGCTCTGAGACTCTGAAGGTAGCCTGACATCTCTTGTGTAGACAAATAGAGGTCAGAAATTATAGATTCACCCCTTTTTCTCTTTTTTTTCCTGCACGCCTCAAGTGATTTGTTCCATCATTTTCCTTTGTGATATATTAAGATGCATTTTCAAATGAAGGAAGTGAAGGGAAATAGTTTGGGTTTGTTTTTCCTTCTGTCTTATGCCTCATTCTGGATTGTTCTGGGTGGTTTAAGTTCTGCTTTGTTCAGGCCTTCTGAAAGTTTTGGGGAACGATTTGAATTTGTTTTTGCACGGGGTTTGTGCTGCTTTAGGGTGGGAAGGCTCTGGCACAGGGAAGCTGGGGCTGACCCTGGATCCCTGGAAGTGCCCAAGGCCAGGTTGGACAGAGCTCTGAGCACCCTGGGACAGTGGAAGATGTCCCAAGGGTGGCTCTGGATGGGTTTTAAGGTCCCTTCCACCCAAACCACCCTGGGATTGTGTGGTTCCAACTGGTGCTGTGAGTAATTCCTTCTTTGTGGGGGTAACTCCTTTTTGTCCTCATTTTGGGTAGGAAGAGAAGTCATGGCCATGCTGAGAGTGAGAGCTGGAGATGAGAAAACCAACGTGAGGAAATCTGCTCTGCAGGTAGGGTGGGGTTTGCATCCTTCCCTGCTCTCAGTGATTACCCAAAATCGTTAAATAATTAATTAGGCCACAGCTTTGCTGCAAACTCTGTCACTTTGCCCACTTGTAGCTTCCTGCTCTCCCTGCAGAGTGCCTTAAAGGCATTAAAGATCTTGTTTACTAGCTCCTGATAAGTAAATAATGCAGGCATAATGATGGAAATTTCTCTAGTACCCTTGGTGGCATTCTGTTATTCCGTCATTTGCAAGGAGAGGCTCTTGTCAAATGTCAATAGGCATTTCAATTAAGAGACTTCCTCATAAACTGAAGCATATTAGCTGCCTAGTTTGTTTTGACCTTGTTAGCAAAGGGATTAGGTTATATCCAGCCTCTCTTTGAGCTCTGTGTTGCTTTCCTTGCTGCTCATTTCTTTAATGAAGTCATTAGTTTTTAAAGAGAGATGCTTCAATGGAAATTTCCTCGTTTTAAAAAAGAGGCGTCTGCTGCTGACTGCCTTCCTCTGTTAGTCCTCTTCACCCCAGCTCTTCCCCCTCAATTCACACACTGATTTGAGCTTCCCAGTTAGGGCTTTGCAATTCATGTTTTAATGCTTTCTGATTAAGAATAAAAATAAGCCCCTCTTCCTTATTGCCGAGTGAAAGCCGTAGCTCATACAAGAGGCACGTTACTTTCAGGGGGAAGTTGTGACATTCTCCCTCTCCCAGCTGCTGCTCCAGAGCAGGAATGACTGGGGTGATGTTTCCAGTTTCATTTCACATCTCTGCTCGTGCCCAGCACTCATGAATCCTTAATCTGCTGCCTCGCTCTGGGTGTGATAAATCTCTGCCTGACGTTGGCGGGTGTGGAGTCCCTCATGCCATTAAAGGAATTTCCAACTGCCCTTCCCTGGAAAAGTGAAGATTAAAGATACCCCAGGTGTAAAGAAGGCTTCTCCCCCATGGATCCTTGCAGACATTGTGCAGTCTTCTCTGTGGGTTTGGCAAGTCCATCACCCACCCCATGGCATCCCATTTCCCTGTTTCCCCACTGGCTCTGGGGCCTGGTGTCCTGTTCCTCTCTTCCCTGTGGTCACTTGTCCCCTGCCCTGCCCCCTGTGCCACCCACAAACCTGAGACCAGATTATAACTAAGAGAAACCACATTCTCCCTCTCTCTGGCTCTGGATTCACCTTCAGCCCACTGGAATAAACTCTTGCTGGAAATTGATTTGGGCTGGGAGTCTTCTGCCTCTGTGCTGAGCCAGCCTTGTAACGTGTGTGGCTGTGTGAGCTTGAATTGCCCCCTGAGCAGTTCTCAAGCAGTTTCTCTACTGGAGAGGCTGACTGGGATCTACAAGGGCCGTGGCTGCACTCCGAAAAGCCACACTGTTACAAATGGCACCCAAGATGCAACACGTGGCGGGGGGTAAATTGTGTTTTTGCTTTGCCACGCTGTGGATTTGGCGTGGATCCCTGACAGAGCTGTGCTGCTGTTTCCCTGGCAGGTGTTTGTGAGCATCCTGAAGCACGGGGTGATGCCCTGCACGGCCGAGGACCTGGGCGTGCTGCGGGAGCGCTGCCGGGACCCCGCGGTGTCGGTGCGGAAGCAGGCGCTGCACTCCATCACCGAGCTGCTCCTGGTGAGGGCCAGCCCCTGCAAGGGGCCACCTAGGACACAGCACAGACAGGGTTAACAGAATAAAAATGGGGATTTATTCAAGGCCTTCAAACAGCTCCACTTTCGGTGGTCAGAGCCTCCCGGAGGCTGCACCCAGGATGGACGATGGTGACGAGTTTTTTCGGACAATTATGGTGGTCACGAGTTTTTCACACAATTATGAGTTTGATCCATTTACATGTCAGGGGTTAATCCTCCAATGGCAGCTTCAGGTGGTGTGATGCTGTTGTTCATTACAACGACACAAGACTCTGAGCTTCAGAAGGCTGACAATGACTCCTTTGTTCTTGGGATGTGTTTCTTTTATATACTTTTTTACACAGACCAATTGGATTGGTGACAAGAAGACAAACCTCTTCACTCACATTGGTCAGAGCAGAGGGACATCAAGAAGTCCCTCCTAGGGAAAGGAATGAAAACATAAATACAGTTACAAAAGCACTTCTTTTTACAGAAAATTCCCTGGGAAAAGAATTTCAGAAAACCCAAACATCTCAGGCACAGAACCAGGGCTACAGTAATGAAGTAATTTACCCCCAGTTTGCTCCTTCCCAGTTCACTTTTTATACTTTTTTGTGACCTGAGGCTGTTGGGTGTCCTTTGATTCCAGCCCTAGAGGCATTGTTTTGTCTGAATAAAACGGGAGAACAGTAGCTGACACTCCAGATGGAGTTTAGAGTTATACACTAAACCAGTACAGGGTTTGAAAAATATAAAAACTAGAATCCCAAGGAATCAAGGGGAATGGGTTTTCTGCCCCACTGGGGAGGGGGGAGAGCAGGAGGGGCCTCACCAATCAGTTCTTCACTCTGGGAGCTGCATTTTGTGACTCTGCTCTAATTCTTTTCATTACCTTTTGACTCGGAAGTCATGACTCACTCTGATACCTACTTGTGATTTATGCTGAGTGCTTCCAACTGTTGGAAACACTGATTTTTTCTGGCTGTTGATTTATGTGTCACGAAGAAAATGTTTATGTTGCTGGCCTTCTCAAGTTAAAAAAAACCCTGAATCACTTTCAGATGTAATGTGTGGATGATAGCAATGCTATATTTTTCTTTCTTCCCTATTTATTCACAAAGGGTTTGTAACTCAGGCTTGGAGCACAGGGTTTATATTAAGCAAAGCTCTTTTTTTTTTAGTGCTAAATCATCTGCTGTACAGCCTTATTGCCAACCTGTTATAATTCTTTATAGAGTCTCAAAACAAAGTGTTGCAGTACTTTAGCAGAAACACCAGGTATTTATCATAGAGATGATTAAAGACCTTGTGATGCTGAGTTTCCCTGTCCCACCTGCTGCCACACTGCTGGGCTTGATTAAAATTCAAGTTTCAAAGTTTGTAGCTGAACCTGGAGGCCTTTTCTGGTCTTACCCATTCATTTGGGATTCCCTAATGATTTAAAAATGTGTTTCTCTCAGTCTCAGCCCAGCAATGTCCTGGTGCAGAAGGCCTGGTTGAACGGAGTGGTGCCCGTGGTGATGGATGCAGAAAGCTCTGTCCAAGAAAAGGCCTTGGATTGCCTTGATCAGCTCTTGCTGCAGCACATAAAACATTACAATAAATCTAGGAGTGATGATGAGAGGCAGGAGCTGGCATGGGATCTGCTCTCCCTGTTGTCTTCAGAAAGCCAGGAGCTGAGGTAAGTGCATTTTTCCCTTCCCTGCCTCTGTTAACATTCAGGGATAAAACCCAGAGGGCTTTTTTTTTCACTTTTAATCCCATTAGAATACACAACTTTTCCTTTATAGAAGGAAATTACCTATTGACTGGAGGACTAAGATAAGAGTCTGAGCTTGTGTTCTCATTCCCTGTGTGGCCACAGACTGTGAGGTACCACAGTTAACACACACACACACTGTTAAAATGCACCTGCTGTCTGCTGTGCAAGGACAAAAAACCAAAATTTTCTCAGGGATATCTTTAAAGCTGCTTAAATTCCTTGCTTGAAACCCTCAGCATAATTCTGGAGGTGGAAGCTACCACGTTGAGGTGCTTGTGTTGCCCTGCCAGCTCCCAGGACAGGGCTGTTGAGCATGGACAAGAGTTCAGCTTTGCCTTGTGTCAGGTGTTTTCACTTGCTGCTCCTGTTACCTGTGTTCTCTCCCAGGACTGAAATGCTCATTGTTACATCCTGTAACAGTGCTGGATGCACTCATAGCACATGAATATTTAAGTCAAATGGAGGAGTTCCTCTGACAGAAGTGAGAGAGGATATATAAAGCAAGAACATCACCTTGTATTAATTCTTATGTACAATATGTTACTTGTCTTGTGACAAATCGAATTATCCTGCCTGCCGTGGGAAGGAGAGGGAGAAATGGGATGACACACAGCATGACAAGGACACAACATTGATTAAAGACAGCTGTATGTTTATTAGTCAACAGGGCATAATAGCTCAGAAATAGCAGATGAGGCACTGGTGGTGCTGCCAGGGTGGGGAGCTGTCACTGTTCTAATTCGGGCCATTCTGTAGCAGGGTTTGCACATTCCTGGCACCTTCTTCCTCCTGACCCTGCAGGACCTTGCAGCTTGAGAAATCTCACAGCTCCACCAATGTGGAGTAGCAAATCAGGGTTGTGCAGAAAAATGAGTAGGCTGTGATGGCTGACATGATTCTGCTGTCCCTTCATCCCTGGGACTTCTCAAGGCCAGGCTGGGTGGGGCTCTGAGCACCCCAGTCTAGTGGAAGGTGTCCTTACCCATGGTAGAATGAGATCATCTTCAAGGTATCTTCCAGTTTAGGCCATTCTATGACTCTGCTGGAAAATCTTGGTAACAAACTGTTGAAATTATAATTTCCTGATGTGTGGGCCTGATATTTCTAGGTCTAAAAAATTTTGGCCTGCTAGCAGCTGGTAACTTTTTCCTCAGGAAAAATTTCTCAAGAAAGCTTCTTCTCAAAACAATCTTGGCAAACGACTCTCCTTTCTCAAAACCATCTTTCTCAGCTGGTGTTTTGCTGTTTCTCTGGTTTAACCCATGGCATTAGAGAGGTGTCGTTCCTATTCACCCCAACCATGTTAAGTCTGTATCAGACCACCTTATAAAAGGTAGTAAGAATTAGACAATAAAGCCTTTTTTCTGTGCTCTTTGCTTTCTGAAATATTTGGAGTCTCTCATCTTTCTTTTGTGTCGTACAATGACACATCAGTGTTGTGGCACCAGTTGGACCTTCTGTCTTACTTCCCCAGATCACAAAATCCATGTAGGGATGCCAGGTGTGTAGTGAAAATAGGTGTAAACATGGAATTTTTCCAGTGTGAGTTGTAGGAATGCCAGGCAATAGCAGCTTTGTTGTGTTGCCCAGTGAATGTTGGATTTTCCTGGATTTTACCAACTGTTTCCTCTATTCCTCCCTAAACTCTCCTTTCCTCCCTGCAGCCGTTACCTGAACAAAGCCTTCCTCATGTGGTCCAAGCAGAACAAGTTCACCTCCACTTTCATCAACAGTGTCATGTCTCACGTGGACACAGAGCATTCCAGGGCAGCCTGGATGCTGCTTGCCAAGGTGGCAGGTTCTTCCCCCAAGCTGGATTATTCCAAGATCATTGGATCCTGGGACAGTGTCAGCAGGTCAGTGTGTGTGCTTTGAACTCCATTCTGCCAGGGAGCCCTTAGTGCCCTTCCACAAATTGCCTTTTAGCTGCTGAAATCCCAGCTTTTTTCTTGAAATTGTGAGTCTTGCAGCTGGAAATGCAGGAGAAGCCTCGAGATCAGTGCAGTAACCAACTCTTTCCTCAAACTCTCTGAGTTTTCATTGGCTTTGACAGGTCTGCCTTAATAATGCATGTCCCAGATGAGAGGATTGCTCAGCTGGGATTTGGAGTGCCTCAGAGTTCTCTGTTGGTTTTCCAGGCAGCAGAACAGCAGCAGTGGCACCGTGGGACACGTCCTGTGTGTCGTTGGGCACGTGGCAAAGCACCTCCCCAAGAGCAGCTCTGAGGGGCTGAGGGGTGAGTGAGGTGGCCCTGATCACCTGCAGAGGTTTTTGTGCCTCCATAAAAACTTGAAAAGCTTAGAAAATGCTGGTTTAACGTGTGGTGTGGTCCCCAGAGAGCATCCAGAGCTGGCTGAAGGAGTCTCAGTGTCCCCTGGAGGTGATCAGCCCTGCTGTGGAGACCCTGCAGAAGCTCTGCCAGGCCTCTGCAGCTGCACCAGAGGAGGCACAGGTGGGACTTAAAATACACCTTTTAAAATAGCCTGTTCCCCACTCAGGGGGTGTCTGCTGCTGTCTGCAGGCTGTGGGATGATGAGTGCTAAAAAAGGGGCTCTGACTCCAGCAGCTCGAGCCTGCTCTGCTCAGCTCTCACTCCTTGCTGCACTTGAGCTTGAGAACATCCTGTGGCTGAGCCTGGGCTTGAAAGAAATCTTCAGCCTTCAAATGTATTCCCCCACACACCTCTGAAATGCCTTGCTTTTGCCTTCTGTCCAAGTTTGCAGAATTCCTGAAGGAAATTTCCTAAAGGAAACCTGTTGCTGTGCTTGGTCCAGTTTGAAGCCACAGATTTATGCTGTAATCTCTGACTATTCTCCATCAGAGCTTATGCTCCATATTTCCTACACCTCTTCCTGGAGATCAAACTGGGAGTTAATAACTTGCTGATAACTTATTTTTGCTTCCATTTCTTTTATGCCATGGCTCTGTTCTGCTCTCATAGTGGGAGGTTAGGCCATATTTTGTGGGTAAAATAAAGATCTGAGCCTGGACACAATTGCAAAGAAGCTAAAACTGATGCAGGTCTCTGTCCCTTACTGATTTCTCTTCGTGTCTGTTTTATATTTCTCTTTCAGTATAGATGGCAGCTGTTTTTATAATAAGCATCCCAATCAAATTTAGTAAATAATGGGCAATCCTGAACCCTCTGTGCCTCAGAAGCCAGGGTGGGGTGATGGTTTCTGGGTTTTTAAACTGACAGTCAGAAAATCCTCCCCTGTAGGTACAGCCGCCACAGAATGTTGGCTTAAAATGAAATGCAGATGTTCCTGTACTTGGTCACTTCATCAAATCTAACAGCTCTCATTTATATCTGTATTTGGTTATTAAAATTACCACTTCTAGATGGTGGAAAATCAGAAATGATGCTTTATATTCCCCACAGTGTAATAGATAATCAGCTTTTCCTGTGTTTCCCCTCCACTCTTTGGAATTCACATCATGTTTTCTTTGTTAATGGAGCTGCTTTTTTCAAGCAACATCTAAAAATTCCCCCAGACACCTCCAATGTGTTGGGTGCACATGAAACAGTCGCCTAAATCCTTTTTGTTTAAGTCTGTGTGATTTCTATAATGAAGTAAACTTGGGCCTGTGGTTCATTAAAAGCCAAATTTTCCAAGGTGTTTTGACACTTGCACACATCCTTTGATGTGCAGGGAGAATTTTAAAGCTCCAAGGCACTGTCAGATTGATTTTAATGGGATCCAGATTATTAAAAGCATATAGAGACTTTGATATTAGGGATTCATGTGTGGACAGATATTACAGCTGCCTTTTGTTTAATTAATAAAATGTTGAATTAATTTTGTTTAATTACGGAACAGGAGCTGCTCAACCAGGTGTGTGGAGATTTGGTATCCACCTGTGAGAGCTACATCTCCAATATAGTCCTCAAAGAGGATGGAGCAGGGCAGCTGCAGGAAGACCTCTTGGTAAGTTTGGGGATTATTATTTTAAATTATCCCCTTCACAGATTATTTCAAGGGTGCAGGTGTGCTTGGTGCTGGTGTTACTCCAAATCCATGCCAAGAACTGGGATAATGGGAACATGCATGGCCTGTGTGGGTGATGAATTCTTGTATTTCAGGGCCTGGGAGCCCACAGCAGTTTTACACACCAGCAGTTGCTTTAAGGATATGGCACCCCATGTATTTTTAATATATGATGTGGGTTTTTTTCCCTTGCTTTTCCACTCAAACTTCTCAGATGAGCTGTTTGGGAGAGAGGTTTGTGAAAAGCATGGAATGCTTTGAGGGGTATTTCAGTCTCATTAGATGTGGTGGGGGGGTGTTGGAGGATATTAAACACACCCACCCAGGATTTCTGTTCCAAAGCCTCCCCTTCTGTTCTCCAGCCACTGCCTTGAAAGTTCTGAGGGGATTTTGAGTTGTTTTTGGGGATGAACCGACTCCTGCTGGCTTAATTAGCAGCTCAGTCACTGCCTTTTGACTGCAGTGCTGCTTTCTCTCTCCCTGCAGGTGAGACACCTCTTCCTGCTGGGTGAGGCTGCCCAGCTGTGCCCAGCCAAGGTGGGCAAACACATCTTCCTCCTGGTCCAGTCCATCCTGGCCTCTTCTGACAGCAAGGACCAACGTGAGCCACTCTCCTCCTGCCTTCAGCTTTGCTTTTAGGGGCACCTCTGTGTGCCAGGCCGTGTTTCCACCCCTGACCTGTTCTTTTCCAGTGCCTGCTGCCACAGACAGTGAGGAGACCCCCAGTTCCCAGCCCCTGTCCCAGTTCAGAGGCTCAGCCATGCCTCCCGTGGTCAGGGCTCACGCTCTCATCACTCTGGGTAAGTGCCACCCTGCCCTAAAAACAGCCTTGGTGTAGCTCAGCCTTTCTGGGGAAGCTCTGCCCACAGTCCTGGGGAAAAGGAGGCTCAGTGGAGACCTTGGCACTCTGCAGCTCCCTAAAAGGAGGGAGGAACCAGGTCACAAGGGACAGGACAAGAGGAAACAGCCTCCAGCTGTGCCAGGGGAGGTCCACGTTGGACATGAGGAAGAATTTCTCCATGGAAAGGGTTGTTAAACACTGGCTGCTCAGGGAGGTCTGGAATCCCCATCCCTGGAGGTGTCCAAGGAACACCTGGATGTGGCACTCAGAGATCTGAGCTGGGTGACAAAGTAGGGATCAGTCACAGTTTGGACTCAATGATCCCAGGGGTCTTTTCCAACCTAAATAATGCCATGTAAAGCTCTGGCAGTTGTGACAGAGAAGCCCCAGTGCTCTGTTGGCATTAGCCCAGCTCAGAGCTTTGAGCATTGCAAATATCCATGGAAACAAGCTGGGCAAACCAGAAGAACCCTGCCAGCTCTGCTTCTCCAGGTGGTTAATGCATTAATAGTGATCAATAATTAGCATTGTCCCCCTGAGCTGTGCTGTCCTGGTACTCAGAGTTGGGTGCTGAAGGATGCTCTCACTTGCAGTAAGATGCTCCAGAGAGGGTGAAGAAAACTTGGTGCTTTTGGTGCAGCTGAGAACAGAATGACTGCACTCAAATACTTGTTCTCCTCAATGTGAGTGAAATGCTGCTGTCAGAGAAGCCTGGCCAGCTGCATTCCCAGGATTCTGAGGAATATCCTCAGTAAGAATGCTCCAGAACCCTGCCAGCTCTGCTTCTCCAGGTGGTTAATGCATAGTGATCAATAATTAGCATTGTCCCCCCGAGCTGTGCTGTCCTGGTACTCAGAGTTGGGTGCTGGAGCATCATCTCAGTAAGATGCAGTAAGATGCTCCAGAGAGGGTAAAGAAAACTTGATGCTTTTGGTGTGTCTTAGAGCAGAATGACTGCACTCAAATCCTTGTTCCCCTCAACATGAGGGAAATGCTGCTTTCACAGAACCCTGGCCAGCTGCATTCCCAGGATTCTGAGGAACGCCAAGTGAAAGTTCTGGGGTTTAATACTTCCATGGTTAGGAACAATTTTCTTTTGCAGATAGGCAGCATTATTCTTCCCTTAATTGCTTTGGAAAGTTTAATACTTTTGTGCAGAGCTTGGGAACAGGGAGAAGTGATGTTAGAACTATTGCAGGCTATTTTATTTTAGGTTGGTTCAGTGATGCTCTCAGAGGTGGGTGTCTCCCTGCTATGCCTATGACAGCTGGGGCTGTTCTTTTTAGCTGCTTTGAATAATACCCTGTACACAGAAATAGTTTGCTGTGAAGGAGGGAATTTGGCATAGAGACCCACTCTGTAGGTCTAAGGGGAGTTTGGAAGAGCTTGAAGTACCATCTCCCTGAGAGATCGTGCAGATTGCTCATCAAGTTCCAGCATGAGTTGCTTGTTTATTCCCTTGTTTACTTCCTGATTCTATCCCTGGCTTGTTTTGGAGGCAGTGAGCTGGGCTGGGCTGGTCAGGAAGGAGGATTTACTCCCAGCTCTGCTACTCTGGTGATGCCTTGGAGTGGCCACCTAGAAAGGATGCCAGACAGAGTTAGAGAATGAAGTGTGTGTTTATTAAAGGCCTTTAAAAGCTCCACCTTGGGCAGTCAGAGCCTCCCAGAGGCTGCACCCAGGATGGACGACAGTCATGGGTTTTTCACACAATTATAAGTTTGGTTTGTTTGCATATCAGGGGTTAATCCTCCAATTACAGCTTCAGGTAATGAAGTCATTTACCCCCAGTTTGCTCCTCCCCAATTCACTTTTGTTTATACTTTTGCCTGAGGCTGTTGGGTGTCCTTGGACCACAGGCCCAGAGGGATTGTTTTGTCTGACCACATCGTGAAGAGTTAACTGCACTTTATATGGAGCTTGGAGCCATGCACTAATGCAGCACAGGATCTGAGAAACACAGAAACTGAGATCCTGTGGTGTTTGTCCCCCAGGGAAGCTGTGCCTGCAGCACGAGGAGCTGGCCAAGGAGTGCATGTTCCACATAGAGCTATGCACTACTAACAGCACAGGGTCTGAAAAACACCAAAGCTGAAATCCTAAGGTGTTGCTCCCCACAGGGAAGTGCATCTTCCACATAGGGCTGTGCACTAATGCAGCACAGATCCAAAAACCACCAAAGCTGAAATCCTGTGGTGTCTTCCCCGCAGGGAAGTGCATCTTCCACATGGAGCTCTGCTCTATGGTCTGAAAACCTTAAAAACTGAAATGCTGTGGTGTTTCCCCCCACATCCCTGCAGGGAAGCTGTGCCTGCAGCACGAGGAGCTGGCCAAGGAGTGCATGTTCCACATAGAGCTATGCACTACTAACAGCACAGGGTCTGAAAAACACCAAAGCTGAAATCCTATGGTGTTGCTCCCCACAGGGAAGTGCATCTTCCACATAGGGCTGTGCACTAATGCAGCACAGGATCTGAAAAACACAAGAAGTAAAATCTTGAGGTGTTTCTCCCCCAGGGAAGCTATGCCTGTAGCACAAGGAGCTGGCTGAGGGAAGTTCATCTTCCACATGGAGCTGTGCACAGGATCTGAGAACCACAAAAGTTGAAATCCTGTGGTGTTTCCCCCCCAGGGAAGCTGTGCCTTCAGCACAAGGAGCTGGTCAAGAAGTTCATCTTCCACACGGAGCTATGTACTAATGCAGCACAGGGTCTGAAAAACATGAAAGCTGGAGTCCCAAGGTGTTTCTCCCCCCAGGGAAGTTGTGCCTGCAGCACGAGGAGCTGGCCAAGGAGTGCATCTTCCACATGAGAGCTACACTCAGGATCTGAAAAACATAAAAACTAAAATCTTGAGGTGTTTCTCCCCCAGGGAAGCTATGCCTGCAGCACAAAGAGCTGGTCAAGAAGTTCACCTTCCACACAGAGCTCTGCTCTATGGTCTGAGAACCACCAAAACCGAAATCCTGTGGCGTTTCCCCCGCAGGGAAGCCGTGCCTGGCACAGGGTCTGAAAACCATAAAAACTGCAATGCTGTGGTGTTTCCCCCCCACCAGGGAAGCTGTGCCTGCAGCACGAGGAGCTGGCCAAGCAGTGCATCGCAGCAGTGGCACGGGAGCTGCAGGTGTCCCTGGCCGTGGCCGTGCGCAGCAACGCCGCCATGGTGCTGTGTGACCTCTGTGTGCGCTACACCTCGCTGGGGGACAGATATGTCCCCAACATCTCCCTCTGCCTAAGGGACCCCCACCCCTTCATCCGCAGGCAGACCCTCATCCTGCTCACCAGCCTGCTGCAGGTAAGGCCATCGGGGCTATTCTGTCACCCTGACCTTGCAAACTCCTCTGCTGTGGTGGTGGGAGTGTCAGGGGGTGGCGTGTTCTGACTCGTTTTGTGGCTGTTGTGAAAAGCTGAGTTCAGTTTCTTGGTAAAGTTTAGAAAGTTTAAGGAAAAGTTTAAGAGAAAGGCGATTGGGAGGCAGAAATGAAGCAAATGGTTAAATTAATAAATGATTGGGAGCTTTGGCGTTTAGCCAAGGGGGGAATGCTGACAGCTCAGACTGACCCCAGAATGTCACACAGAGGCCCCAAATGTCACACAGAGACCCCAAGACAGGACATGGGGGCATTCTGGGGGAATGCTGAGAGCTCAAACTGACCCCAAAACCAAAGAGAGACGCCCAATGTCACACACAGACCCCAAAACGGGACATGGGGGCATTCAGGGGGAACACAGACAGCTCAGACTGACCCCAAAACCAGAGAGAGACCCTGAATGTCACATAGAGACCCAAAAATGTCACAGACACCAGGGTCAGAGAGGGACCCCAGAACTGGACAGACACCCCAAAATCTACTAACAAAACCTTGTTCCTTAAAAGCACCAGCCTGTTGCATATTCATAGATCCCCATGCATGATTCAAACATTCCTCTTGAGTTTAGATGTTCCTCTGCTTAGTTTCAGCTCCCCCCCCAACCATTTTATCCTGCAGATCAATCTTCTTGTGGCTCCATTCATTTTCACACTCTCTGATAACAGAGGTTCAATAAATTCCTCCCGTGGAGCTCTGGTCACCACCATCTTCATCTGGATAAGATAATCCAGGAATGGGGGTGGTTTTCTGATTAGCTTTTCCATTCTCTGGGTTATATGAACAAAAGCAGTCTTTATTTTAATACTATGCTCTAGCCTAAGAAATATATATGTATTTATCACACTACTATTTCTAAGTTACATTAATAGCAGGAATAAAAGAAACTATATTAATACAGGAAAGCCTTCCAACATTTTACATATAGCATTCATTTTAATGTTTGCAAAAAGCCAACTTTATAATATGTATCTATAACACTATGGATTAGCAGGAAGGTTTTCCAACTACCTTATAGGAAAGAGATCACCAATCTAATAGTTTTCAATGATGCTCCATTATGCTGAGTTTCCTAAAGAGCTTCAAGCAGCTTTAGAGGAAGAGAAAGGCAGCTTTGGCCAACCCTGAAAAGTGGTTATATTTCTGCTGAGCTTATTTGGGTCTGTATGTAAGCAGAGTTAAAATTCTGCCTACAAATAAGCATCAGCCTGACCTCTGCATTTGTACAACCTAGTGGCTTTGTAATCAACCTGCAACACTCCTGCATTGACAGCAAGAGTTTATTCCAATTGCAGTAAGGCCACAATATTGACCTTGTTGGTATTGGTTTTTTATTGTTAAAGGAACATCAGTTTCTGTATTGGGTCATGTGGAAATTATAATGTAAAAAGAAACCAAACCAAAAAAACCCCAAACTGAAGAAGCACAGCCCAAACCAGTTCATAGTCAAGGCAAAGTAGTCTGAGCCTCAGTGCTGTGCCTGATGGCTCAGTAATTAATTAATCCTAAGTGAAGGGTGTTTAAATCTGGGTTTAGTTACTGCCTTTTCTGCAGTCACATCAACAACACCCGCTCCCTTGGATAATTAGGTTATTTTTAGTCACTGGTTGCCCCTTTTCTCATCTTGGTTCCTTTGAACTCCCTCCAGTTTCACTCCTCCATCAGTGGCTGTAACAAGCACCACAACACCTTTTTTTCCTCCTGCTGTCTCTGCTGATTGTTCTGAAGGTGTGAATGTTGAGAGGCTGGAGATGTTTACCCTCCCAAAGTTTACATGAGGGCAGGTTTGGAGTGCATTTGGCTCTGAAAACAGTGTTGAAGAGCACACCTGCCATGGAGTGGGAGAGCAGATTTTTCATTCTTCTGCTTTATTGTTCATACCTGGGGTAAACCTTGATGTGCTGCTGTGGCATTTATGCTGCTTAGAGCATCCCCCAAAATACTTGGGGTTGTTTTGGGGTTTATTTTATGAGCCTCTGGCTGAGGTTTTACAGCTTGTTCATTTGCCTGACTGCAGTTTGGAGGTTGACACCAAGTTTTCCTGGTTCAGGTTGTTGATTTCTGCTGCTTTTCACAGGAGGAGTTTGTGAAATGGAAGGACTGTCTCTTCTTTCGGTTTGTCAGTGTCCTGGTGGATCCCAACCCAGAGATTGCCAGGTAAAAATCCCAGCTGTGGAATGATGGAGGAGTTGAAGGTCAGAGATGTCTCAAAACCTGTCTCTTCACATTGTGAAGAGAAATTCCAGTGATAAAGCAGATTATCCCACTAACTTCTCTACTTCCTTTAGGGTCTGCAGTGGTGGCAAAGAGCTGTTGAACCTCTCTCCAGGTCATTTGAAAGTCCCAAAGTGTGTTCTTGGCTGTCCCCAAAACATGCAGCTCTGCTCTGTTTAGGACTCAGTTATCCAGAAAAAAAGGGAATTTTTGAGACAGACCCTTATGAAATCTTCCTCGTGGTTTTCTGACAGGCTCTGTCTCAAGTGCTGGGTTTGTTTTAGGACTAGGAATAAATATTTTGTTGGAGTTTCCTTTTTCTTATATTCCATGCCTTTGCCTTTGCAGTCTGCTGCCACATCTTGTAATTGTCAGAGGATTATGTTGTGTCAAATGTTCTGTCAGAGGAATTATGCACTCTGATTTTAAGTGCATGTTTATGAAGTTTTTGGAGGTTTCAAGGTCTCCAGCTGCTCTGTGACGTGAGAAATGGGGGGGGCAGCTTTCTCTAGGGTTGGGAGGTCATGTAGAAATTAGGGGTACAAAGGAGGATTGGACACCTTGCTGTTCATTTCTGCCTGGAGCATTCAATCTGAGGTGGATATTTCCAGAACCATCAACCTTTATGTCAATTACCACTCACGTTTCCTTTTCAGTGTGATTTTAGTATCTAAAAATGTCTTTCCAGTAGATGGAGACATTGCAGCATCTTGTTCCTCCCATTTCTTTGGGAGCCTTTTCCTTTGCATCTGCATTTAGGGACTGCATCCAGACAAAACCACCTTCTTCTAGCCTGGGGTTGCCTTGCAGCTCTTGCAGGACCTTTGGTGATGAACCTGTTGCTGAGCACTGTGTCTCAGCCACAGTGGAGCTCCAGTTATTTAAATAATTAAAAAGCTATGCCTGGATTCGAGTTCAGGTTTATTTCTGACTCAGTTTGCTTTAATGGCCATAACAATAAGTAGTGCTGTGGATGCTGGAAATGTCTGTCCCTCTGAGAAAAGGATGGAAGTCAGTGAGCTGAGCAGGAATTAAATGTGGTATTGAGGGAGAGTTGGCAGAGGAAAACCATCCTCCTGCCTTGAGAGCCCTACACAGCTGCAGGGGTGGCTTTTGGAAACCACCCAGTGATAATTTCTTTCTTCTCCTCCTCTCCAGGTTTGCAGAGTTCTGCCTGGTGCATCTCTTGCTGAAGAGGAACCCCGTGATGTTCTCCCAGCACTTCATCGAGTGTATCTTCCATTTCAACAGCTACGAGAAGCATCAGAAGTACAACAGGTTCCCTCAGAGCCAGAGGTCAGTGGAGCACATTCCTGTCTGATTTTCTGCTAAATTATGGGCTGTCTGGCCATGCAGCTCTCAGGGGCAGCACAGCATTTGTGTCACTTGATAATTATCCATGCAACAGAGTGAAGAGGGCCAGGGGAAGCAGTTGCTGAGCTGTGTTCTGCCTTCCCTGTGACACTGCTGCCTGTAATTTGTAGGACTGTGTGCTATCCTAACAGGTTTATGGGGTTTAAAAGTGACATGCAAATATCCCTGGCTGATTTAAGGCCTCATTATTCCTGGGAGCTGGCAGGATGTGATTTGGGCCTCTGTAAAATGTCGTGCTCTGCCACAGGGAGAAGCAGCTCTTCTCTCTGAAGGGGAAGGATAACAGGGAGAAGAGGATGAGGATCTACACCTTCCTGCTGGACCATTTCACAGATGAGCAGAGGTTCAGCATCACCACCAAGATCAGTCACAACATCCTGGGTAAGGGTCTGCCCTTAAAAATCTGGCAAACAAAAAACTGAGATCTGGATAAAAGCTCCTGATCCAGGTGTTTTATCTTCCTGGCTCCCCCATCACTGCTGCTTCTGGAAAAACAAATTATTTCTTGCCTCTGTATTCCAGCTTGCTTTGTGGATGAGATCCTTCCTCTGGACCTGGAAGGCAGCGAGCTGCTCTCAGACACATTTGCAGTCCTCAGCTGCAAAGAAATCAAGCTCTCAAGTATGAGGTCCAAACCTGAGGAGGACATTCAGCCTGATGAAGATGAGATGGCCATGGCCAATGCTGTCATGCAGGTGGCCCAGAAAAAGCTCATCTCGCAGGTGAGGGAGAGGGCTGGGCAGCTCTGTGTCTTGTAAAGCAAAATATGAAGGCAGAATCCGTGAGGGATGCTTGTTGTGGAGCTGCAGGGATCAGAAATGCATTTCCCCAGGAGTCAGGGGAGCTGTGCTGAGCTGGATTTGTTCCCCACCCCTCTCCTTGGTGAGGCATTTGAGCGGAACAATGATTTTCCTGCACCTCTGGGCAATTTGCCTTCACTGTGAGAACTGAGTGGCTTAGTGATGCATCTGAAAAGGCTCCACTTAGGTTAAAAGCCTCTGTGCATGTGTGTGGTGTAAGAGCAGCCTTAATTACAGTGATTCCCTGGCTGTGGAGGGATAACTCCTCTCACTTGGGCCATCCTGGAGCCGCAGAGTGGCTTCTCCTTCATTGCCTCGTGTAATTGTTCATGCCTTGCTCACAAAAAGGTTCAAAAGAAGAATTTCATCGAAAACATCATCCCAATAATCACATCACTCAAGTCCTTGATGGAGCAGAAGAGGATCCCAGCTCTTAAGGACCTGATGAACTGCCTGCGGGTGAGGGGAAGTGTTTTCTTGCTGCTCATGGTGTTTTGATCCTCCCTGGCGTTGATGTGCTGGGTGTGCAACCACTGCCAGAGCCAGGAGCCTTCTTAGGAGGGAAGAATTGAGAATATACAATGTTGTGACACTGCCACTGTGTTAAATAACGTGGGAGGTGGAGAGATTGGAGATAAGGCTGAGTGTGGAACGTGGGCAGCAAAAAAGCTCAAACGCTGGAAAGCTTTTCCACGTTCTGGAGAACAAATCAGAGCTGAAGCTCTTGAGTCTGTTAAAAACACCTCTGCTCTACCAACTGGTGTTTCCTTTTGCTCCCAAGCAGCTGTGATCTGAATGGGGATGTGAATCAGTAGCCGGGGGAGATTTCTGAAAGGGTCTGAACATTCCTTGTTGCTGCAGGAAATGATGCAAGATTACCGAAATGAAATCAAAGACTTCTTCGCTGTGGACAAGCAGCTGGCAGCCGAGCTGGAGTATGACATGAAGAAATATGAAGAGCAGCTGGCCAGGGAGAAGGAGTCAGACCAAGAGCAGCTCTCAGCAGCCTACGGGGAGGTGGTTGGTGCCATTAACTCTGTTCATGTCTCCCCTGCTCAGATTTGTGTGCTCACAACGCCCAGGCCCTGCCTGGGAGCCCTGTCACTTGGAGCAGGGTGGTTGTGAAGGGTTTTCATACCTCTTTGTACTCCCTGACAGCAGCTTTGGTTTCAGAGTCATTTAATAGGCTTAGAACATCAACAAACAAAGCCAAGAGGAGCAGCAGATGATTAGTGGAGAAAGAATTCTATTTAAAGGAAAAAGCAAATCTAATTTGGCACTGGCTGGGCTTAAATGTTGTATTCTCTCTGTTCCCAGAATGATAAACTGGTAACAAAGAAAGGAGTTCACTTGTCTGACTTCAGGTGTCTACAAAGTGGAAATTCAAGCCCATGCTAGTCATGCAGATCCTCCTAAATTCAGTGTAAAGTAATAAATACTTGCCTGAGTCAGTTGTCCTGAACTATTTTAGACCCCTACCTTAAGATGAGATGACTTCTAGGCTGGAAGTTCATTTCTCTGCAGACTTTAGAAGAGCCCTTTATATATAGACCTCTAAAACTAGGACATTTGTGTCCCTGTTCCCTTCTTGGTAAAATTTTGGCCAACAAATTGTTTCTCCCCAGCACCTTTTACAACCATCAAACAAAGGGCAGTTCTTAAACACTCAGGTCCAAGCACCTTGCAGGGTTTTCTACTCATGTACCCATTGCCAGACATGACCTTTTCTCCTGTTTCCCACAGCAATCCCCAGCTCTGGAGAGAGCTGCATCTCCTGGTGGCCAGAATAACCTCAATGCTCAGCCCTCTGTGGGTGAGAGGCCGTCCACACCTGGGTCCATCCCTCCCTCTGGCCCTTCTGGGTTTGCCACACCTCATGCTGGTGCTCTGAGGCAGCCACTCGTGGGTCGCAGGTATGGGCTCCTCTTTGACACTTGGTATTTTATTTTTTATTTTTATTTTTAGTTTTAGTTTTAGTTTTTAGTTTTAGTTTTATGATGTATTTATATCTATTTTTAGATTTATAAACCTATATATTTTTTTTTGCTGATCCATTCTTTCGAGAGTGGTTTCAAAGTCACGGGTGTCGCAGCATAATCCTTATTACTTGGTGTTTAAGATGAGGAGGGATTGGGAGGGGACAGATCTCCCCTCAATGCATCTCATTGGGGTTTTTAGAGGGAAATTCCAGCTCCTGTGCTGTTTCTGGCCCTAGGGCAGCATCCCTGAGCACGATGGCCATCCTGAACTCTGCCAGGAAGGCGTTGGAGGGCAGGAGCAAGCAGCGCAGCAAGAGCGTGGGCAGGAGTTTATCAGCCTCCTCAGAGGCACCCAGCACAGCTGGCAGCCAGCAAGGTGGGCACTGCTGCTCTGGATCTGCTCTGCACGGATCCAGCAAGAGCCTGGAGTGCATTGCAAATCTTAATTGCTGCCTTGTTGTTTGCAGTCTCCTTCCAAAGCCTGAACCAGCAGTCCAGTGGAGAAAACGTGGCTGTGGTGGGGAGAGCAATCAGCACCCCAGAGCGTGAGTAGGAACTGATAGCCACAGATTATTATTATTATTATTATTATTATTATTATTATTATTATTGTTATTGTTATTGTTATTGTTATTATTATTGCTATTATTATTGTTATTATTATTGTTATTATTATTGTTATTATTATTGTTATTATTATTTTGTTATTGTTATTGTTATTGTCATTATTAATAATAATAATCTAAGTGTTTGTAGTACAGAGTAACCCTCCTGAAAGCAAGGGTGTGCATGGGAAAGCACAGCTTCTCACAGGAGGGATTTTATTTTGGGATGCTGAGGTAACAGTGCCCTTTCTTCTTTCCTGGACTCTGGGGTGCTGAAGAGGAAGGTTGTTGTGGCTCCTTACCAACCTGCCCTGCCCAAAGGTGCCAGGCTGAGCACTTCCTTGGCTCTGGAAGCACAGCTGAGCAATGTTAGAGCCCTGCAGAGCCCTGCTGCACAGGGAAATCCTCAAGGTCGGGTCCTTCCTGCTCTTAAGTTGTCCAGACAGGGTGTGGGGTGAGCCTCCTAGGGCAGGCCCAGGGCTGTGCCAGATGCAGGGGAGCACAGGGATCTGCTCAGAGGGATTAGCAGCCTGCACAGTCACTGAGTGTGACTGGAGAAGGAATGACGTGGTTTGGTTGTGGAAATGTGGAAGTGAAAGTAGAAATGCACAGAGAAGAATGTCCAACACACAAACTGTGAGTCTGTGCTTGTGTCCACTGCAGCTGAGCCTTCCAGGGGCAGTTCTGTTGGAATGCTCTCTGACAGCCCTGCAAGCACCAGAGGCAGTTACAGTGAAACCCAAATGGAGCTGGGCTCCAGCAGGAGATTCCCCTCCCTTTCCATCCATTTGCTGCTGAACTCCTTCAGCTCATCTCTGCTGTGCTGTGAGGTGCAGAGAACTGTGAGAGAGCTGCAGCTGTGTGGCAGCTCAGCTCTCCTTAGGTTTGGGGGCTGCTTTAGGAAGGGGCTGGGACCCCCAGGGAGCTGTGGCAGTGCCCCTCACACACGGGAGAGCCACGCTCTGCAATCCCTGACAGCCCTGAGCAGGCACTGCTGTGCAGCCACTGGAAAATCCAATCCTGCCCTTCCCCGTGTGCTGGGCTGCACTTGTCTGCCTCAATGTTTCTCTGCCTGAGCAACAAGCAAAAGAAAAAATGTGGGTTTTTGTGCAAGAAGTGTTTTTAGAGAGCAGGATTCTTTGAGCGCCGCGCTCTCCTGGAAGCTCACATGGCTGTTGCTCTTAAAGCACCATATGGTGAAAAAGGAGGGAAAATGTTAATCTGCAGTGGTACTAAAGCTGAATTCCTGCTTTGCTTCGAGGCAGCATGTGTCCTTCAGCAGGGAGACAAACTGTACAGAGCAGGATCATCGCTTCAGTCAGCGTGTGTTGAGCCATCTGTATGGTGGCACAGGCTGATAGACAACCAGAATAAAACATTTTATTCCTCTGGTATATCATTCTGAGCCTATTGGAGACACAGTTCTTTGTAAACAGGTTTGTACTTGAGAAGTTGGGAGCAGCTGTCCCCTCTTTCTGCCTCGTTCAGCTGTTCTGGCTGTGTTCTCTCTTCCCTTCTGTCTTTGGGGCTCCTCAGCTCCTGCTTGGTGCTTTGGGAACAGCTTCAGTGGATCTGGGAGAGTGGGGATTGTACATAAACACATGTGGAGATACCACTTTCCCATACTGCATGGAAAGCCCTACTTCCCCATTTTCTCCCCCATTTTTTCCCCATTTCTTTTCCATTTCATCTTTTCCATTTCTTTCCCTTCCTTCCCCATCAGTGTCTCCTTACCAAGGTAACTTCTTCAGGCACACACTGCACAGAGTCACTGGCACAGGTCGGTCCTGAGAGATGCAGGGCAGAGCTAAGGCAGATGGATCAAGTTTGATTTCTGCTCTAAGCTTCAGTGATTCCCTTCCAGGACAGGACAAGGAGTTAAAGAGCAAACCCATTTCAGCTGTGAAGAGAAGTCCTTTTAGCTGAGTTTCCAACTCCTGCCCTATAAAGCACTTCCTACCTTAATTCCTTGTGAAAGGTTCTGGGAAACATGAGCATAAAACAGAGCGTTGAGTTAAGTAAAATCTGAATATTGTGACATCTCTCCTGAGATAAATGACAGGAAAGAGACAGCTGACAACCAGGGCCTATTCAGGCAAGCTAAATTCTACCTAGCTCCCCTGTCAAGTGATTCCTCTTGTCTGGCTGCAGGCAGCTCCTCACAGAGCAGCTCTTCAGGGCCTTTGGCAGTTTTCAGGGGCCCCAAATTCTGCCTTGAGCAAGCAGAGCAACTGGTCTGGCTGGGATGTGTTGCTGGGAGAGATGGTAGAGCTGCAGTGGAAGGGGTGGCTGTCCTTGCCAGGCAGGATGGGGCACAGGACCAAGGTCCCACACTGATTTCCTCCAGCCAGGGAGGCTGGGAGGCTGAAATTTGGAGGTGATGTGGCCCATCAGACTCAGCACAGGGGTTTGAGCATGGATGGGAGACGCTGAGGTCTGGGAAAAAGAGATAAATATGTGTGTTTGCAATTAACTGGATTTACTTACTGTGTGACACTTGAGCATGGCACAGCAGCATGCCTTGCCTTCTGGCTGTGTCACAGGCTGCTAATACGTGATTTTTTTATATTTTTTTTAATTTCCAGAGACCATTAATGACTTGACTTTTGGTGCTGGGGTCAGTTACATCAGCTTGACGCACACACCCGGTTCAGCTCCAGGCAAGTCATCTCTGTGATTCTTATATGAGGGGAGGGGGAAAAAAGAAAACTAAAACATCCCCAAATGACCAAATCTGTGCCATTTTGTAAAGTATAAAAATGGATGTATTGTTTGCAGTGAAGAAAGATGCTGAGGATGGGCCAAGGGATATCATCTGTTTGACATCGCCAGAGAAACCGTAAGTTCAGCACGGGTCTGGGACAGCCCCTGCAGGGAGAGAGGCTTGGCCAAGGGTTTGGAAATTCAGGATTTGTTCTGCTTCCTTCCTACAGCCCATCCCGGCCCCGGGAGTGGAAGGTGGAGTCCCCAGCCAGGAGGAGCAGCCAGGCAGTGCCCCTGCGACGGTCACAGCGCAAAACACCCCTGAAAGCTGCCAGCTGAGCCTGCCCTGGGCTGCACAGAGCCACCACACTGCCTGAACTGTGCTCCCCTCTGGAAATGCACATGGCTGGGAATGCACAGCCCTCCTCACCTGTTCTCAGCTGCCTTTTCCCCCAGAGCTGTCCTGGAGATGGGCAAAGCCTGCATTAGCACACGGATGGGTTTTAAGTGCTCTTCACAGAGCTCACTGGAGGGCTGCAGTATAGAAGGAAGGTGGCTTTTTACTCTCAGGATGTGTAATTTGTCCATTTGGAAAAGTAAGGGCATAACGTTGCCACAAGCTTGGCAATGAATGCATTTATCACAGCTTGCAGGGCAGTGAGTGGCTGGGTTTGCTCACCCAATCCCTCATTGTCCCTCTTGGTTATATAATAGAGTTGCTTTAATTTGAACAAAGGTGAAACAGCTTGTCACTGCCACACCCCTAAATCTGGTAATTGCACGCTACATCACCTCTTATTTGTTGTGCAAACTCCTGTGTGTATGAACAGCCTTAATGTTCTTTTTATATGGAATATTTCCATTCTTGAACTATGTTATTTCCAACTATTAGCATTTGATGAAAATAAATGGTTGCTGAATTAATTCCACCCACGGCGTCTCCCCTTTTCTTCAGCTGACAGAGAAATGATTTTTTATTTTTCCCTGTAGATTTCTACAGCCTCTCAGTCTCTTCTACCACATCACTGGTGTCTTGGGCCCTCTGTTCAATTAATGTTGGGCCCAGCAGCTTTTAAATAGAGGCTTTGACTTGACTGCAAGCAGGGTATAAGTGACTCAGACAAGGTGGGTAAGTGCTCTGGGCAGGTCCCTTGTTTATCAGAAATATCCTGGGTAAATCTGACTCTTCTCAAGACTCCCTGATGGCCACGTGCCCCTCACTGAAGTTTTTCTGTTGTTAACTTTTATCAGAGAGCTGATGGCCCGGATTTCATTGAAACTTGGAGCTGGGGTCTCTTTATTCCTGCTGGTTTGTCTAGCTCAGACACGAGCCCCAGGCATGGAGCAGGATTTGCTGCAGGAGTGGAAACAGAGGCACTTGAATTCTGCACTGGAATCCCATCATTTGCCTCCACTTTCCCTACTCTCCTCTGAAGATCAGAGAGCCCTTCAAGTGAGGCTAAACTTTATTCCCAAAATCAAAGTCAGAGAACAGAGGATGTGTGGAATGGTTTTGGCTTAAGCGATGGTCAGCCATGGCCAAACCATTTATTTTTGTACCTTCTCTCCTGCCTTAAGCTATTATTTAACCACTCTGAATGGTAAATTGGGATAGTTTATTTCCTGCTTTTTGTTTTGTCCTCGAGCAGTATCTGAGATGAGCCCTGTGAGTTTTAAGCTGTCTTCTCCAGAGAAGAACCAGGAACAAATGTCCAAGAATAAACTGATAAACTGGACTTTTCTGTCACCTCCATCCACTGTGAGTGAGTGCTCTGACAGGAGAGACTTTCCCTTATTTCCCTGAATCGAAAACAGGAGCTTCCCATAATTTGGCTGTTTGAAAACCACCACCAAGCCCAAACAAAAACCCCCTACAAGAATGCTTTATAGCTTGGTATTTATGTAAAACATTCTTGGCAAAGTTAAACGTCATACATTAGTACAAACCTGAATATTATTCACAATGATACAATGAAATCCATCCCTCAGCTCTCATGAGCTGGGTTGGGGGTGGGGGGGGGGAATAATCTCCCCTTTCTCTCATTAGAGATGCCACTGTGCATTTTAGAACTGAAAAAAAATAAAATGAAGTTTGGGTTCTTAGCTCTGCTGGTTTGTCACACGAAGACTGCCTTTGGTGGGACTGCAGATTGTGCTCCCAGAGCCACCCTGGTTCAACCCTTTCCTCTCTCTCCTTTATTGCAGGAAATCCTGAAAGCAGCACAGAGGAGGAGCAGTGGATGCCCAGAGGGTGCAAAGGAATGTCAGAACAATTAGAGGCAGCAATCAGCACTGGGATGAAGAGCTGGGATGAAGAAGGTAACCAGAGAGAAGCTGCAGAATAGCAATAGTGATGTGTGAGTTACACAGAGAACACCTGGTTGGGGCTTGCCCCATCCTTGTCTTTCCTTCCCCTGGCAAAGGGACAAGTGGCAGTGCTTTGTTTGGGCAAAACAAATGCAGCAATGGCATGTCCAGCGAGGGCTCTTGGAAACAAAGCAGAGTAAAGCAGAACACGAGAAAAAAAATAAACACCAACAGTCCAAATCGTCAAGTATCCAAAATACTGTATACAGGAAAAGTTAAGACAACTCAATTTATATTGGAAATACAAGAACACTAAATTCTGCTACGTTAAAAAACTTCCTAAACCACAGCACAGTCCTAGTGTTGCATCCACATCTTGCAGCCTGGTCTCACCCAATGCTGTTCAACACTATCAACACGGATATTTTGGGAAACACAATGTTCCCCATCACTCTCTCTAAAGCCAAGAGAACCAAATTTGGTTGGTTTTGCCTTTTTTTTTTTTTTTTTTTTCCTTTACCATCTACAGAAAAATTTCAGCTGACACTATAAAAGTGCTTTTGTGTTGAGCTTTTTGCTTTCCCAAGCCCAGAAACAGTGGCCTTGGCCATGTGGTTTAAACCTGCCAAGCTGCTGTAGCTGTCACATTGTGTTAGTGCTTTAGGGAACTTGCAGAGGGGCAGCAAACACTGAAGTCACTCTGTCACCTCTTTGGAACTGAGTCCAAAAGCCATCCCTGGATATTTCTTGCAACGACAAAAACAAAGTGTTGGTCACCGGCAAGAAAAGTTTGTTTGTTTTTTTCATATAAAAAAAAAAAGTTGATAGCTCCTGCCATAAATTTACAAAAACTATCCCTGAGTGACTCTGTTCTGTGTCTGGTAAGACCTCTTGTGACAAGGAAATGGCTGAAGCTGACTGAAGAGGAAATAGATGCTGTTCCACCTGCAGCTTTTTTGTTACACTCTGCACTAATACTGATATGCTCTGACAGTGCCACACTATAGCAACGTGTGAGCTCCTCTCTTGTAGCTTCAACAGTAAAAAAATAGCTCCGTTACTCAAACACCGCTGGCATCACGTATTTACACTTTTTTAAATAGAAATGTTACCTTTTCTGAAGTAATCAAAATAGATCTTTGCAAAAAATTTAGAAGGTGGGGTTTTACAAAATAAACGGAGAAGGTAAAAAAAGCTGGAGGATCTCTCAGTACCTTTTTATGGCAATCTTAGGCCAGGAAATTATTTGGCTTTAATTTTCCTGAAAGGGATGTCTTAGCACTGGTTCTCTGCCTCCCCTCTAAGCCTCTTTCCCCACGCAGGAGCCAAGCCTGCTTTGTGCAGATTAGAAGGAGGGGTTACCTGCGTGCAATGAGCCCTGCCCAGCAGGGAGCAGAGGCAGTGCCCCTGCCCTGGGGGGGTCGTGTTAAATAACAGCATTTGGGGACGGTTACAGGAGGGCTGAGGGCATTAGTGGTGTTTTCACTGTCACTGGGGGCTGGGCACAAACCCCCCCACTGTGCACCTGAGCAGTCAGAGCCCAGCACAAAACAATCACAGATGTGGAAAAGTCACCAGCCAGGCCTGGGCAATGAGCTGCTGGGAGGGAATCCTCCCAAATCTCACTCTTTGAAGTCCATCTACTGCTGGATCAGCACCTTTTGTTGTCCACTAGTAACACATTACTGGTAATGTCTACTACATGTTTACCTAACAGTGTGCCCCTGCTTGGTTTGCACATTGTGGCTGTGTCCCTGCAGCACAAAGAGAAGGCAATTCCACAAAACTTCCACAGCCCAGTCTCTTGGGAAGGATTAAAACCTTTCCTTAGTCCAAGGACAGGTTTGGGTGATCCTGTTGGTATCTCCGGAGGCAGGGGAGACGCGAGTTGGGCAGTGAGGAGTTAACTTTAAACTTTGGCAAAGAAAAAAAAGATAAACAGATAGCTAGCTATCGAGTTCTTGTGTGTTCCAAACTCTTCCAAGCGCACTTAATTCATCTTTTGCTCTTGCTTTGAGTTCCTGGAGGAGGTATTTTCACACTTGCTTTTTGCTGGTTTGCAATTTCCTTTTGGCGTCTTAGATGACAAACGAAGACTTGTGTCTGAAGTCACCCTGCAACGAAACAGTTTGGGATGTGGGAAGGATCCTGCAGCTTTCCAGGCAGCTCCCTGTCCCTGCTGCCCCCAAAAGGTAGATCCAAGCTGTGTAACCATGAGGATTCTGCCCAGGCAGCTCCCATTTCCCACTGGGAAGGAGAGGGAGGCACCAGTTCCACTGGCCAGGTGTTCCTCCTCCCATCCCCCTCACACACCAAGGCGTGGCAGGCACTTTCTCATTCCCTCACCAGTATCTCTGCTAATGGGAGAGGCTTTTTCTGCTCTTAAGCTCAGTGATCTACTCAAATCCCAAAATACAAATTCTCTGGTAAAAGCATCACGTCCTGCCCACTTAATCCAATGAAACTCATCCTAAGGGGGTCAGGCCACGAGATAACTGGGAGCAGAGCTGCCTCTGATAGCTCCTGGCATCAGTCACTTCAGGCAACTTAAAACTGTTCATCATTGCTAAGGAAATGACTCAGCCTTCACCCTTCTGTTTTCCCTCTGTTCCCCAGCCCTGCTTCGGAGTGGAGCCCACTCTCACAGAGTCTGTGGGCCCTGAGAGCGCCTCGTCCTCTGCCCACCCTCTTCCTCTCCCCACAGAGATGGAAAATGCAAATCGTGTGTCGTTACCTCATCATCTGTCCGGATATAGTTAACGCCATCAGGCTTTGCTGGAGTCTTGTAGCTGAAAGAAAGGGGGAAAAAATCTCATTTGTGGGACAGGAAGGCTGCAGGATTTTGGAGGGGAGGTGCTGGGAAAGATGGAAATGAGGAGGAGGAGGAGCTCAGAGAGAAGCAAACCCAGTTTGTTTCTCAAATGAGAGGTCTGTGTTTATTCCAGCATTTACCATGACTGGGATTTTGCCTAAATTCCCCTTCAGCACAGGGTGAAAAGACTGCTGTGTGTTTCCCTAAGACTCTGCAAAGAGATAAACTGATTCTTTCTTGGCCTCTCCTGCTCTGGTGCCTGTCACTGCCTTTCTGTGCCTCCTGTTATGTTTCTTGTGGCAATTATAAAGTTCATTTTAATCCTTCACTGCCAGAAGCCTTCAGCATTTTTCTTGGTTATAAGGAAGCACCACTTGTTTGCAATCCCACAGGAACTCAGGATTTATACAGGACTGTCAAGTCCAGTGTATGCCAACCCTCAGCTGCATTTAAATGGGATATTTAGAGCTTTTTTCTGAAAAACAAACGAAACCAAAGAGAAAAACAAGACAGGACTTGTACTGAAAAGCAACATTTAGCACAGAACAAATCTATCTGGTGAGAATCTTGGCTTTGCATATATTATCTCCTCTCCAGACTCTGTAAGGACATCGAGGCTTGTCTCTGATGCTAATGCTGTTGTTTTTAACATTTCCATGGGCGCTCCAGAGCCGCTGTTTTTCATCCCAAATTTAGGTCCTCACAACTAGTGAGGCTTCCTGTAGAGAGCCTGCTCTGCTGCATCCATTCCCTATGCAAGTCCTGATGCTTCAGACTAATTGTGCAGTGAGCTGTGATCATTAAACCATGGCCCTCGTTATGCCAAAAGCACAGGAGCTGTTGGACAAACACCTGCAGGCATTTAATTGTGCTGGGCCCCCTTCTCCATGCAAAGGAGGAGGATATCAGAGCACAGCTCTCATGCACACCACAATTCTCCCTTAGGAAAATGCCATCCATTCCTGGAAGAGTCCAAGGGCAGGCTGGATGGAGCCCTGAGCAGCCTGGTCTAGTGAAAAATGTCCCTGTCCATGGCAGGGATTGGAGCTGGATGGTCTCTAAGGTCCCAGTTCACTCTGGGATTCTGTGATGATTCCATGAAATAAACCTGGATGCTGCAGGGTTTTACAGCAGGGCATTGGATGCCTCAAGGACTGGCTTGGCCTGTGGACTTTGGTGAGGAATGAGGCATTAAAATTCCTTTTAGTCACTTATTTTTGGTGCCCTTCAGACTCCTCCATGCTACCTGAGAGTGCAGGGATTTGTCCAAGCAGCCCGGCTTACCTTTCCCCACTCTCTTTGCCATTTGCAAAGTATCCCCTCCTGTAGGCACAGCAGATCCCAAAAGTGATGAGCACCAGGACTGCCAGGACCACCAGGACTCCCCCGATTATCCCACCGATATTGAGGTCATCTGGCAAAGAGAGACACCAGCACCCAGGGTTTCTTTAGGGCAGCAGCAACTTTTCAGCAACATTCACACACACCAAAATGCCATCTCTCAAATATTTTAAGCAATAGTTCATAGGGAACTAGTGAGTCCCTAACGTCAAGATTAAATCTGTTCGCTATCTGACGTTTGCATTTTCAGATTATTTTTATCTCCTTATGTCTGGGGCTATGAGAAAGCAGGGAAGACTTAATGCTATAGGATGTCCCCCCCTCACTCCTGATGGTGATGGCAATTTATTTATGGTGATACATCAGCCAGAATTGATGAAAACTGTACAGAAAGCCACTCACAGACTTCCATCTCCTGCTCCTCACACTTGGCAAAGCCAGCATCGTTTGTCGCTATGCAGGAGTAACGACCCGTGTCACCTTTGTGCACTGCGTGGAAAACCTGGGGAAGGAAAAGGGACAAAGGGGAAGGGATGTGACATGAGAAACAAGGCACTGTGAGGGTGTAAAGATGTGTATAAAAATGCATCTCTGCTAAGATCTTCTTCCATCAATCTTCCCTCTCCCAGCTCGCCCAGACCCTGGCACACCTCACCTCATTCAAATCATCCCTTCCTTGTGAAAGCCAGGCAATGTTTTTCTGAATTTACAAGCGACCTTAAAGATAACCTGTCCAGCCAAACAAGGCCTGATCAGAGGTGTCAGGGCATTACCAGAGTGCCTGTGGCAGGGTTCAGGGTGTAGGAGGAGTTGTGGGATTTGGTGCTGGATTTGCTGTCGGGTGACAGAGGTTCGCTGTTGCGGTACCAGCTGTAGGTGGACTTGGGGAAACCTTCATTCTCGTGGCAGTGGAGAGAGGCTGACTTGCCAACAGGGACAGCTTTAGGCACAGAGCATCTGGGAGTCATGGGTTTCACTGTGGGAAGACACAAACCAGGTGAGTGGCACTGTTGTTGTAGGACGTGAAAGAAAAATGAGAGACTCCAAATATTTCAGAAGGCAAAGTGTGGACTGGATATTTTCTGAGCTTGAGAAGGGCTAGCTCTTCTCAAGGGAAACTTTTCAACAGTTTTTCTTTTTCCCAAAACAGCCTTGTGTAAACAATATTCCTTTCCCATAACAACAGGTGTTGTTTGCTATTTCTGTTACTCAGCCAATGGGAGGTGTCAATAATGGACCAAATATGGACCAAAAAGGTTGAATGAATTGTTAATAAAGCTTCTGATTTCTACTACCTTCTGACTGGAGTCAAACATCTTTATTTCACGTCCTATTGTGACAGCAAAGAGCACAGAAAAAAGGCTTTTATTGTCCAGTTCTTACTACCTTTTATAAGGTGTTCCATACAGACTTAACATGGTTGGTAAATAGGAACGACACCTCTCTAATGCCATTGGTTAAACCAGAGAAACAGCAAAACACCAGCTGGAGAAAGATTGTTTGGAGAAAGGAGAGTTGTTTGCCAAGATTGTTTTGAGAAGAAGCTTTCTTGAGAAATTTTTCCTTGGGAAAAAGTTTGCAGCTGCTATCAGGCTAAAATCTCTCAGACCCAGAAATATCAGGCCCACAGTGGCACTACATCACTTCTGAATCCTGTGCTTTCTTAGACAAAACCATCCGGACTTTCCATCATTCCCAGCTGGTTTTAAACCTCCCAGAGTGGTGTAGACTTTGGAGATGCCCACAGCCCCTTCTGTTCCTGTTGCAGGGGTTGTGGGGTTGCTACCTTGCACTGTGAGCTGGATGTTTATCTCGTCGATGGTTTTGGTGTCAGCGGGCGCGGCCACCTCGCAGCGGTACGTGGCCGTGTCCATCCTCGTGGTGTTCTTAATCACCAGGGACGTCCTGCTCAGAATCTCTGCCCGGGTCACAAAGTCCCCTGACATACAGGAAAGAGAGGAAAAAAGCAGGGGAGTCAAGACCAATGACTCAAGACTAAAAACCAGACTTGCTCTGGGTGTATAAATGAAGTGGCTGATCTCCAGACTCTTTTCCAGAGTCAAAGGAACTCCATGCTCGAGAGCCCCAAAGGAAACCAAAGCTGCCAACCATGTAAGAGGATGAACTGGAAAGCATCAGTCCAAACCTCAAAATCTGTGGCAAAATCGAACTTGCAAGACGGCCTCAGGCCTTGTTTCCTTTGGAAGATTCATTTGGATGTGGCTTTTGTTCCCATCTGAAGTGCTGGAGTAATTCCAGATGGAGTCAAATCCTACTGGCACTGGAGTTCTCCTATCAAGCCAGAGGCTGCTTCTAATGCATCTCCCAGGATGCTGCAAATCCCCGTGCTGCCTCAGCAGAGAGCCCTGGCAGCTGGACACACAGATCCCTGCTGAGGTGCAGGTGGAAGCCTCAGATGTTCCATGAGGAAGACAGGAGGGGTCAGTCAGTGCCTGAGAGCTCAGACACCCAGTGACCATGCTGGGACCCACAGAAGGGAAGCTGCATCATCCCTTTCTTACCCAAAAAATATCTCCTAGGCAGGATCTCACTCCAGCTCCTACTGTGACCTGTCAAATAATGAGGCAGGGAGGAAAAAAACATCCTGCTCCCTCTCCATCCTGCACTTCAACTGCTGCACTCTGTTCCAGAAGAAAGCAGCCAAACAGCCAGAGCTCCTGCCTTTAACAGGCTTGTTTGTTCCCCATTGTACTGTTCCTGAAATCTGTTTGGAAAGCTGAGAACAAAGAATCTTCATACCCTGCATTTTGTTTTCAAAGAACACGTACGAGGTTTCTCCATCTCGGATTTTCTTCCACTCGATTCTGGGATCTGGCGTCACCGTGGATTTAATGATGCAGGACAGCTCAACACCTAGCAGGGGAAATGGAGGCAATCCAGATTAATAGCAAGCAGCTGTGTTTTTGCTCTGCTTTGAGCACTTTCACTCGGTGTTTTATTAGGAGATGCTGTCCACAAAGCAGAGCCTTCTCTTTCATCTGCCTCACAAACAGAAACGCTGCTGGGTTCCAGGAGCTATTGGAAGATGGATTTTGGCCAGCAAAAATAATAGTCCAGCAGATATCAGCTATGGAAAGAAATGAACACCCTGTTCTCTGCAGGCTGGGGCTTATGGCAAACAAACCCTTTAGTCAGGGTGAGTCCACAGCCCTGTCCTGCTGAGCAGAGCCACACGGTGAGTCAGGGATGCAGCATCTCCCTGGGGATGGACTGGGACAGTGACATCAAACCCTGTCCCCTCTGCAGCTGGCACTGGCAGCCCTGCAGAACCAGGCACCCCAGCAGGGCTGAGAGGAGCCTGCCCAGCGTCCCAGGGCATGTCTGTAGGAGGACCAAGGGAAAATATAAATTCCTCTCTCTGCGTATTAATTGCAAGGCAACTGCTTTTCCTTCTTTTGGGACCCAGTTCAAAACAGCACTTAGGCAGAGACTTTGCAATGCCAGTGGCTTTCAGAGGACCTCAATAAACCATTTAAAACAGGGAGATTCAGACATATTCTTAGGCACTTCTCTGAATCCCAGGCTCTCGTTGTCAGCCAGTGAGCAACAAGCCAAATTTTCCTCCATTGTTTGGCCTGATGCAGCACAGGCAGCACTCACTTTGGAATTCCTGCACCACGGGCTTGGTGTTTTTGGATGTCAGCTCCACAGCCAAGAGTCTGCAGCCTGGAAAAACAAACAGAAGGTAATAAGAAATAGCACAGCTCATAAGTCACCCGGCTAGGAACAGGCTGCCTGCTGAGAAATCATCCTGGCCAGCTCCGAGGACTGACTTCCCCAGACAAAACCTCTTCCTGGAGCACAGCTCCAGCAGGACTGAGTTTATTTAGGAGTTGTGGTGTAAATACAGGAAAATATAATCGTTAGAAGTGGCAATTAAAGAGGAGGGTTAACATAATGGCACAAAGGCAGTGCCAGCATGAGCCATTTCCTTGTGCTTATTTAGATGGGAAAGGAACTGTGCTAATGCAGGAGTGAAAGTTTTATTTTGAAAATTAACTTGATGGGCAGGAAAAGACAGGAAGCAGACCAAGCTCCAGAGATCCAGTCAGTTCCTGGGAGGTGGAATGGGCCAGGCCTGGCTTCTAACAAATGCTGATTACATTGGCAAGTACTGCCAAGTGTGGTCATGTAAAACGTGAGGCAGTAAATCACAAGAGAGCTGTGATTCAGAGAAAACAGGAGTTCAGCTCTTTGGGTAGAGCCCCAGCCAGACCCACACTGGGGAGAAAGCTCAGCCATGCAAGGCTGTGAGACTCCTTACAACACAAACTTGCTTGTTCCCTTCCTGCTCTGAGCACCAAAGTGTTCCCAGTTAATCCAGTCATCTTCCCTCTTTAGTCTGGAAAATCTGCCTTCCATGTCCCTTCTGCTGTGCACTCCACCAGAGCAGGTATCAACAGCACTCACACTCTGCTGGGTGCCCAATTCACCAACAACCCTCCAGAGGGAGAGGAAACAAGCAGGGAGTTCTATGGAAGAGGAAAGTGAAGCAGACAGAGGAGATTCTGGAACTGGGTGTTCTGGTTCTCCCTTCTCTCAGGCAAACCAGGCTGCTCCAAAGCCCTTACAGGAGGAGGTTCCATGCTACAATCAGTGCCAAAATAATCAGCTGCAGGGGCCTGCCATGGCCACACCAGCAGCTCTGCTGTGACAAATCCCATCAGAAGTTTGTGGAAATCTAAGGGTGCCTGCTGAGCTCGCTGGGCACTGATCAAACAGCAGGTTAAAAATGATAGAAAACTGCCTCAGGGACATGAGATGCAGCTAAAGGTTAAGAGTAAAAAGCCTTAACAAACATGGATAGAAGGCAGAAAAGGCAGCTGAAGGGAGATGTGGAGAAAGAAATGATCTCCAGCATCATGGCACAGCTGGAAATTCCTGTGCTGGCTTTCAGGGGGGAAAGCTTTTGAGCAGAGATTGACAGTGCAGGGACAACATCCCTCTGGTGCAGTGGCAAGGCAGCAGCCTGAGAAACACCCAAGAGCTGCAAAGTCACTCCCACTGAAAGCTCAAGGGCCTTCAACACCTAAAATCCTTCCAGCAATGTTGAAATGTTCCCTGCTGGTTCCTATCCCTCGTTGTTTGATAAATGCTGACACTTTCCTCAGTGCTGGCACCCAGAAGACCACCAGGGAGAGCTGGAGTTTGGCAAGGTTTAGAAAGCTGCCTTTGTGTCCAAAATCATTGTTTCTCACACAAAAGCCACCAGCTGATGCTAACTAATAGCTGGCCCAGTCAAAACTGCTCCTAGCAGGACTTTTCCACCGTTCCCCCTTGTGCATTGGAGAGGGTCACGCAGCATTTGGGAGAAATCCAGTATTGAACTGAGCTGTCAGAGCTCTGGACTTTGGGTCTCTCCAGCCAGGAGCTGGTCTAAGCAGTAATTTCTGCAAGTCTGTTTTGAAGCAGAACCCATTTTCATAAGAGTTGCTGCTTCCAGACCTACCCCCTGAAAGCAGGGAATTGTGCCAGATGATGCCAATGCTTTCCCTTCCCTCTGTTCATCATGGAATGCTTTGGGTTGGAAAAGCCTTAGAGATCCTCTAGTCCCACCCTTGCCATGGGCAGGGACACCTCTCACTATTCCAGGTTATTCCTGCCTGGCCTTGGACATTCCAGGGATCCAGCCACAGCTTCTCTGGGCATCCTGTGTCAGGGTCTCCCCACCCTCACAGGGAGGAATCTGTCCCAATATCCAATCTATTCCTGTTCTCTGTCAGCTGGAATCCATCCCCCCTTGTCCTGTCACTACGTGCTCTTGCAAAAAGTCCCTTGATGCTCCAGGTGTTCTGTCTGGGGCTCTGATCCTTGGGAGTATGAACACATTCCACTGATCCCAGAAAACCCCCAGAGCACGGGAAGCTGCTAATCCCCAGAAGACAAGGCACAATTTTGGGAAAATCTTTTTTAAGTCTTCAGACATGTTTCCAACAACAGTGAAATGGCATTTGAGTGCCTCTGCTGTGAGACTGCTGCTACTGGAACCAAGAATTTAATTGAGAGCCCAGGCCTGAGCACTCAGCTGATCTGAGGGGATGCTGCCTGGCCTCCTGCTCTGGACCAGTTTTAGTTTTGTTAAAGATTCTTGCTTGCACAATATCTTTTTCTGGAAAAGTGCTGCCCCATCAAATAGACATGGCAACAGTCCTACATCTGCTGTGGTCAAAATATCTGTTCAGCTGAAGGTGGGGACAGCAAAACCACAGAGTTGTGGCTCTGAGGGAGTTATGGCTCTGGAAATATTCACTCCAGGACAGTGGGACTCCGTCAGACTCCAGCCCCATCTCATTTCTCAGAAACTGCTCACAGCAGGCCCTTTCTCACCCACTAAACACAAGAGATTCAGGTCTATCCCTCAGGCACAAAGCAGGATGACAACAAATTTTAGACAGAAGCTGAGTCCTTGGAGACTGTGTGAGAGGTTCTGACATTATTACGTGTATTGACCGTGGGCAGAGATCAATGTGGCTGTTTAAATCACTGCTGAGGCAGATTTATTCCTCTCTGTGTGGCAGAATACTGCAAGTAGCATGTTCTAAATTAAAAGAAGGTGACAGCAAAGCAAAACAAAAAGCTGAACTGACCATACAGACTGTACAGGAAGAGAGGGATGCCTTTCTAGAACCTTGCTCTGCCGGCAAGGGTTGTCTCTTTGTTTTGTTTTCTGTTAAATCATCATTAGTGTTTAAACCACCTCCTAAAAGGTGTTCCTTTAGGCTCCTTCCAGCCCAGTATGAATAAGCAGCAAAGGGTTTGTGCTATGTAAATCTCACTTCAAAGGCCTCAGCGCCCAGGGTTTGGAGAACAGCTGGAATTGCATTCCCTCTCCAGAGCAGCATGTGTGCCAGAGCACAGGCACCCACCACAGCCGTATGTTCCACATCCCTGAATTCCCACCAGATCCATATGTGCTGCATCTCCCAGCTCCTACCAGTACCTACCAGGTCTCCATAGGCTGCAAAATCCCAAATCCTACCAGCTCTGTATGTTCTAACCCCCTGAATACCTACCAGCTCTGTATGTGCTGCAGACTCAGCCAGACATATGGTTGAATCCCAGATGTCATCAGTTCTCCAAAATAGAATCCAGGACAAGGCACTGAAGTCTATAGCATATTCTTATGGCACTTTTCTTTCTTTTTTTTTTTTTTTTAAAGCTAAAAAGATCCAGCCCATGCTTGTTACTGTGACTCATGGTATCTGAATCATTTTAAAATGCTATACTGAAGAAAAAAAACCCAACAGCTTTATAGGCGACTCTGTGCGTTAAATCTCCTTTCTACTGTTCAAAGCCAAGCTTGACCTTCCATCTCCTTCCATCTCGATGTCAGTTTGAAAGCTCTAGGCAGAAATGTGAAGAGGAGGTGAGGTAATGTGTTACAGGGAAAGTGAGAGGATGACCAGCAGAGAGTTTGGGAGAAGTTGCTGGCAGCATCCTGCACTGCAGCCTCGCTCGATGCCGCGCTCGCCGTTATCTGATACAGTAATTTTAGTTAATGCACTGTCAGGCACAGGCAGTACAAAACCACGCAGCTGTATTTAAACACCTGCCCACCAAAGCAACAAAAATATGCCTTGCTCGAGGTGTCCATCATCACCGAGCCCCGGCTCCATTTGCAATTCAAAGTGTGCCTAAGCCACGTGGGAACGCCGCGATAAACCACATGCCTTGTTAAGCATCTCTGCTGGCTGGGTGGTTCACTCGGTGCAGCAGGAGGGAGTGATACGTTGTGGGGTGTTAAAACATGTCAGCTGAACCCTCTGCATGTCAGCACCCTCAGGGCTGCCCGTCTGGAGGTGCCCCTGGAGCATCCATCC
>JANPWX010000583.1:694403-713386 GCA_024734555.1 Trochalopteron elliotii | reverse complement strand
TCCATCCATCCATCCATCCATCCATCCATCCATCCATCCATCCATCCATCCATCCATCCATCCATCCTCGGTGCTGGGAGAGGAGGTGACAATGACAGCACAGCCCAGGCACAGAGCAGCCCAGGGGAGCTGGGAAGGGCAGCCAGGCTGCCCCCAGGGCTGGCCCTGCCTCTCAGGGGGGGGTGTGTGCAGCAGGGAGGAAGCTGAGTGTGAAATGTGTGGGAAACGTCCAGAGGAAGAGCAGAGGAAGCCACACAGAGCTGGGCTGGGTGAGACAAGGAGAGGGGAGGCTGCATTCCTGCCCCCAGCTTATTTTGAGGAAATCACCATAAACCCTTTCAGGAACATCTGACCATCTGCCTGGAAATATCCATCCTTTTGTCTCTCAGGGCTGCAGGCTCTTTATCCCCCCTCTTCTCTATTCCCAGTGTGTCTCATTGCAATTCCACAATCAGATTTGTGCCAGGTGGTGCAGGACAGACAACACAGGAATGAGGGACCAGAGTGTATCAGGCACTGTTTGGTGAAGTTTTTTTGGGCTTTCTTTGCCCAACTGTCTCTGTGTGGAACTTCAGGAACAGCAAATGTACTTTGTGACAGATAAAGGCTGGATTTATAAGGGGCAAATAAATGTTTAGTAGCACTCACTCTTAACTTCCACTCCTCTCCTGCAGCCCAAGGAGCTGGTGCTGTGTTTGCTCTGGCAAGTGTCAGGCTGGAAGCCCCATGGAGCTGACAGGAGGGAGCAGGCAGGTGGATGGGCTGTGTTTGCCCAGTGACCCCAGCCTTACATGCCTTTTTTTATTCCATTTTTCCATGGCACCTCCCTGAGCTCAGCCTTGACTCCGGGGTGGGCTGGAGAACAATGGAGATGTGCAGCGAGAGATTAGTGAACAAAAGCTTAGGAGTGTCTCCGTTCAAATTAAGTAACAGATGGACCTGGTCTGTGTGGGAGCTGATAACAGTTATAAAAAGGCCATCACCAGACTGTGGCCAGCCCACCCTGGAAAAAACCCACTCAGTCGTAAATCCTCTCTGCTGTTATAGCTGCCTGTGCGAGTAAGGCTTTATTTTTACCAGCTATCATAAACCAGCATGACTTATTTTAAGATGCATGGCTTGTTGCTGCTCAGCTAAAAGGGGTGCCAGCTCTCTGATAGACACCTCCCAACAGAGATGTGCCCGCCTGGGCAGGGAACACGAGGCAGAATTCACCCAGAGAAGGCAAATGCAGCCTTACAGAGCAGTGTTTGGCATCCACATGGCTCTGGGCTTTGCTCTCCTCCTCTCTTAGGGAGCTCACTCGTGGCATTTTTGTGAAATGCTGATCATGAGGGGGTCTCTGGTGGTCCCAGCAGGAGCAGGACCCCAGAGGATGAAGTTGTGTGGAACACCACTGGGTATTTGCACTCATCTGAAGATGTAAGCACTTGGGATTTTGCCCTTAATTCACTCTCTTCCTGCTCACCAGGACAGAAGGTGAGGAGATGCCTGACTTCAAACAGGGTACGTGCAGTTCTGAAATGAAATCTTAACCTGTTTAAATCTCCTGATTTAAATCTCCTGACTTAAACTGGGACCTTAAAGACCTGACTGCATTTGCTGCAGAGAGGGCTTATTAGCACCCAGGCCACGCACACAGGCTTTTTTCTTCCTTTTCTTTTTCTTCTTTAGTTTTTTCTTTCCTCCTCCTTCTTTTCTTGTTTTCCTTTTTTTTTTTTTTTTTTTTTTTTTTTTCTTTCTCCTTTTGGACAGAAGGATTTACTGTTCTGCCTCCTAACCAGACAGCAAAGCACACCCACCCTGAGGAGTGTGACAGGTTGCTCTCAAGGAGATATGGAACCCTCTGAGGTCAAAAGCCTTTCTGCAAAGCAGCTCCTTCTGCAGCCAAACATTCCTCCTCTCTCTCCCAGGCAGGCAGGGAAGTGTAGGTGTTGCCTGGGAAGACCACACAGAGCTTTCTGATGGTTTCCCCAAGCCTGGTTTCATCACGTTGGGGTGCAGCTGCAGACAGACTGTCTCAAATCACCATCTGACCAGGGCATCTACAGCCCAGAGTTTCACAACTTTTGCTTGCTGTGGCATTGCAGCGTGGGTAGAGATGAGATGTTAAAAGTCCTGCAGACTGGCACCTTCACAGAAACGTCCCCATTTTATTAAAATGGGGTTTCCTCTGTCCCAGCAGAGGTGGCTGGAGGTACCAGCCCCACAAAGGGACCCTCACACTGCTGCCATCAAGGAGAAAATGGACATTTATACTACATTTAATACCCTGCAGATGCGGCTGTAAAAGCCTTGCCCAACATCTTAATCTGGGCCTGATCTGAGCCCAGCTCTCCTGTTTTCCCAAGCTCATCCCCTGGGTTCTGGCTCTTCTCCTGGAAAGGACTGACTGTACGAGTCAGGAAGGAAGCAATATTTGTGTGGATGACTAATACCCAATACTTAAAAGAGATTAGGATGGAAGCAGCAAGGGCTCGAGAGTTTCCAGCACGTCAGATTGCATCTCTCTCTGGAATATACTTCAGGCCAACTTCAGCTCAGAGAGAAGATGGAAAGAGCTGGAATTTGCCCCTCAAAATCAGGGATGAAGGGTAGTGGAGGGGGAACAGAAAGGAAGCATGAACAGGAAAGCTGTTATTTACCATTCCCTGCATTCTTCAATTGCTTCTTCCTTCCCAACAAACTTGAGGCTGAACTGAAAATCTTATTTCCCTTGTGTAAGCAACAGGGAATAGGGCACGGAGCTTCTGCCAGGGGATTAGTCCTGCCCAGACCACTTCCTTGCCTTGCTGCTGGCCTCTGGGGTCAAGCCCCTCACACAGATGCTTTGGGCTTCCAGTGTTAGGCTGAGTCTCCAGGAGGGAAAAACAGGGGCAGGTGGCCTTGCTGTGTGGTTCTGAGGCAGGAGAACTCTTTACAGCTGCACCAAGTCTTGGCAAAAAAAAAAAAAAAAAACCAGAGGAGAAATCTGGATCCCTTAACCAGGAATGCATCAAACCAGCCAGGACATGCTCAGTGCTGGTCTTGCCATTTTCATTAACAAATGGGCAGCCTAATTACACCTTCACACTGGGCTGGCTCACAGCCAACACCAGGGAAATCAGTGCAAAAAATGGGACACGAGGGGATCCCAGGAGGGCAGCTCATCCCCACCTCAGCTTTAGGCCATGGAAACCCCAGGGATGCAGCTGGCAGAGCCCCTGGAACCCTGAGGAAGCCGAGGGTCTCCTGTGCAGTGTTTCCCCCTCATCATTTCCATCTGCCCAAGTGCTGTAACACTTCTCAGCTCAGCCTCAGTCCCTCCACGTTCAGCATCCCCTGGAACTCAGCAAGGAAGTACAGTTCCAGCTCACTGGAGGAAAAAAATGAGGAATGGAAATCACAGGAAGAGCAGAGGCACACGCTATCTCAGGCAGCAGTGGGTATGGCACTCTGTGACCTGTTTACCAGATGAGAATGACTTGCAGCAGCAAATCCCAGGAACGAAGATGGGCAGCACTGGAGGGCAGTGGGAACTTTCACACAGGGCAGATTTGAAACCAACCCTTCCTGCCTATTCCCACTTGCCTCCCATTGTTTCCTCAGCCAGCCCTAGGAACTGCCATGCAGGCACATCCTACGTTATTTCTCACTTCAGCAAGTCCCCTTCCTCCCCAAAGTGGCAGATGCTGGTACCAAATTAGTGCAAAGTGGGAGGCAACCAGCAGATAACTATCACAAGAGCCAGGGGCAATGGTGTTCCTGCTGTCCTCTCCCTTCCTCCCAGCAGGACTCTCCTGGCAGCAGGCAGATGCTGAGGGATAAAATCCAGGACAGAGTAGGGCTAGCGAGACATGACAAGGATCTATGGCCAGTGTCAGGGAGAGGGAATGAACTGCAGCAGGAAAGGGGGCAAGTGCCTTTATTTTTGGCTCAAGTGGGAATTTGAGTCAAGGATTGCTGAGAATCTCAGCAGCCACGGTGACGTTTTCCAGGCTGAGCGCCAGCCGAGGCACAGACTTGATCTCAGCAGGTATTTGACTTCCCTGGGAGCTGGGAGGCTGGGTACCTGCCTGACCCTGCCTTTTGATGAGGACACACATCTCAGAAGCTGCCTGCAATGCAAAGACAGGAAATAAGAGGATATGCTATCAGCACCAGGCTTTGCAGTGCTCCTTAGTGTCTGGCTGTGTCCCAACCATCAATACAGAGACTTGCAGCGGTTTAGCCTATAATCCTCTATTCCTCTGTCTGTGACTCTAATCTCCTGATCCTCCCTTCTCTTCCAACCTAGAGCTTGACCAGCAAAACACGGCTCCGAGGTTCTGCTTATTGAAGACCAACCATGTCATCTTCCTGTGGAAAATGGGAGTTGGGAAGAGAGCAGCAGTCATCAGAGCCAAGAGCCGGGAGTAGGCTGGAGAAGGGAACAGGAGAGGGCGTGAGCAAGCGCACAGAGAAATCATTTATGACAAGACTGAAAGCAGCTCTCGTTTTAAGAACATTTCCTCCAATTTTACGGGGTAATTTTTGCCTTCCCCCCCCCCCTCCTCCGCCGCGCGCGTACAATTCCAGCCCCGGGTACAAACCGCAATTGTCTCGCTAACGCACCGCGGGGAAACACGCACAAATGAAAGCTGCAGGAGCCTGGCTGGCTGCAGGCACCCGGGGAGCATCCCCAGCTGCCTGTGAGCAGAGCAAGAGCTCACAGCGATCCCAGTGCCGTCATTCCGGGCGGCAGAGCTGGGGCCGCCCTCCGCCAGGCAGCTTTGAAGATGTGCAGAACAAAGGACGCAGCCCCACGACGGGGGGGAAAAAGGAGCTCGGCGAGCCATGTGCAGGCCCAGAGATGTGATTTCAGGGGCAGCCCCGGATCACAGGAGCAGATCTGAGAAGACTTCCCTTGTTAACATCGGCCCGGCAAGCACAGGCTGCCAACCTGCGCGGGGAGAAGCGCCGCAGGGTTCAGGGGAGATTATTTTCTCAGGAAGTGCACCGGGGAATTAAAGGGAGCCCAAGTGAAGTCACAGACAGATAAAGATGAAAAGCGTGACACACAGAGCTATTAGGAAGATGCCAGCATAAATGAGCAGGGGGAGAGGGAAGGGAGTAATGCTGTGTCAGAGCAAAGAGGACAAAACCCATCCTGGCTCGTCCCAGCCTGGATTCCTGACCAGGGCAAGTCTGTTTAATAGAGCAGAAACGAGCCTTGGCACGGAGGGGTTAAAAGATTACTTGTCCTGGAGGAGCTGAATTAGCCACATATCTGGGAACCAACTTCTCCCAGACCCTGACTTGTTTTTCTCCTTAAACATCATCTGCTGCTATTTTTAGCAGAGAATTTTCTCAGCCGAATGCTCCCAGTTGAGCGTGCTGGTCAGAGGCCCTTTTCCCAGGGAGGCACGGGCCCAGCAGCACGTGCTGGTCCCTGCTTCATCTCAGCTCTGTGCCACTGTCCTGCCATCTCTGGGCTTCGTGTGTCACACTGCCAGCTCTCTCCTGAGGCATGGGGACAGTCCCCACCCCATTTAGCATTTTAAATGCCCTCAAAAAGCCAGGGGAGGCTACCAAGTCAGAAACAGCTAAAAGGGGTGGACTGGACTTGGTAACTTGCCTGGAGGCTTTAGCAGCATGAATGGCAAAAAAGGTGGGAAGGAGATGGAAAGAAATGATTAGGCCGACATTAATAACAGGATCTGCTTCTCAGGACTAAAATCTATTTGGAGTCGTTCCAGTTCCTCCGAGGGAAACCATGGAAGCCTTTATTGTTCATAAAAGTTGCGACTAAATTCAGACTTTATAAAGCTTAAGGAAATACCTCTCCGAGGACAACCCTGCTGGAAACAAATGAGGTAACTCCCTTCCTCTTCTCTGCTTTTCTTGGGGCCTTCATTCTTCCTTGGCCAAAACCCCAACCTGTCCATCAGCCCATCAGAGCCTGGCTCCTGGCTGCTCAGCCTCCAGCACTGCTATCTGTCTGCCTGGCTGCAATTAGCAACGTGTCACTGGATGTCTGGGCTGCTTCTCAGGGAGGCAACGCTTGGAACTCCTTTTATCTACAGCTTGGTTTAATACCTGCCTGCCAGAGATCAGCACAGAAATCAAAAGGCCAGATCAGGGCACACGGATGGACAAATTGAGTAAAGCAGGAGCAAACCCCTGGCTTGTCTGTGCTAATGTGCAGCTCAAGCTGGGGGACCTGGGAGGATTGAGCCCTGTGGGTGCTGGGGATGAAGCACAGCAGAGCCACAGTCAGGAAGGTCCCTGTAACAATGGCCCCTTCTTGGTCAGTGTATCTGCTCCCTGTGTGTCTTGGAGTCGTGTCAGTGAGGCAAACAGATTGGGAACATATTTGCACTCCCCACAGCAGCACAGAAGCCAGCCCTGACACAGAGGAGCAAGCTGGGGCTCTTGGCTGCTCCCTGCCTTGGTGCCAAGTTTCCAGCTCTGCTCCAAACCTGTGGCCCAGCCCTGCCCTGGCAGGGGGAGAGGACAGGCAGGGAAATGCTCAGCTCACAGAACCTGGCAGCTGCCTGCAGGACAGGGGAGCCATATCTGTGCTCCTCTGAGGCTCCCCAGGTGACACCAAACCTGGCACAGAGTGGCTTTGCCCTCTGCATGGACACGCTGAAACAACTGGGGCCCAGGGCAGCAGGAGCCCAGACAGCACACAGATGCTGCACAAGGCCTCGTCCCAGTGGCAAGAGCTGCCTGCAAAAAGCTTCCCCCAGCCCTCCCAGGAGCCCTGGATTTCTCTCCTGACCTTGGTGTACTCATTCCAGCACATGGCACTTAACCTTTGAGGCTCCTTTGAAAATCCCAGCGCCAGCGTTTCACGGATGAGTGTGCTTCCCCTCACATCTGCCCCCTGTATCAGATGCTGCCAGCGACTCTCTCTCTCTCCTGGCTCTGCTCCCAGCTGAAGGACAGACAATAGGCATTTGAATCCAGTCTCCACTTCCCCTCCCAAACAGCCCGGGGAGATGGCATATCAGAGACAGCGCTGAGAGCAGCGCTTGCCAGCCAGCGACAAGTCTCTCCAGAGCCCGGCCTGCCTTCCCCTGCCCTCCCACAGCCACAGCCCCACCACTGCAGAGCTCACTGGGCACCCAGGACAGCTCTGATGGGTGAGTCCTGCCACCCTCCAGCTAGCCAGACCAAGGGAGTCTTCTCTCAGCAGTCTGCTGCTGCCAAAATCGACTGGATCGTCCTGGATTGCCAACCCGCCACTCAATGGACCTCTCCTGGACCCCTCTGCTGTGCCAGCTCACTGCAAACACACTGCCAACCTCCTGGACCTCTCCTGGACCTCTCCTGGACCCCTCTGCTGTGCCAGCTCACTGCAAACACTCTGTCAACCTCCTGGACCTCTCCTGGACCTCTCTGCTATGGCAGCTCACTGCAAACACACTGCCAACCTCCTGGACCTCTCCTGCTCACTCTTAGGAGAATCTACCTGTAATTAAGTGATCTGGGTTCCACCTGCAAGAGGTTCAACCAGGGTCTGGTGAGAGCTGTCCTGGATTCTCCTGAAGAAGCATTTTCCATCTTTCTGGAAATAGCTCTGCTTCTGGAGCCATTCAGCCTGTTTGGCACCACTCCTGCTGCTTCAGAGATAACAACAGAGAGTGAGAAAAACCTGTCTAGACATCATTTACCTTCCATGGACTCCCATTGCCACATCAAAGCACCTCTTCAAACAAAACTGCAAACTGGCCAGGTAATACTCCCCAGCCCTCCTGTGCCTGCTCCAGCCAGAGGCAAGGACTCATCCCATCAGGCTCCAGAGTTTATCTTTAATCCAGGCCCTTCTGACAACAGGAGGAGAGGGAGGATGAAAAAATCTCATTACAGGCACATCAAGAGAAGTCACCTGGCTTCCCACTAGACGGGTGGGGGCTGCTTCCCTTCTGCTCAGAGCCCAGACACAAGCTGAGATCTCACCTGTCTCCTCCGGGCAGGCTGCAAGACCCCAGCTCCTCTCAAATCTGCCACACACTTGTCACACTTGTCCCTTCTGCTCAGCTGCTGGAGGCCTTGCCTTCCCAGAGCCACGTGTGTGAATGCTGGGCAAGCTTTGCTACAAGCTGGGGATCACAGAATATCTTCCTGTGACACCCAAGGACAGGGAGGTCAGCACCCAGCTTGTCCACCAAGTCACTGTCACAGCACACAGGAGCTCATGTAGATGCTCGGGATACCTTGACACCAAGGAGAGAATTTCAGGTTTCTCCAGCACAAGTCAGCTGAAGTCCCTGCTGTGGGGAAGCACCTGGCACTGGCATCGAGCACTGACCCCAAGCAGCCACCACGAGAGCAACATCTATCTCATTATTTTAATCAGGGTCCTTTGAAATACCTTCTTGTGTGAGAGACAGCTAAGAAAATCCCGTCTGGCTTTATTCTGTCTCAGGCAGAAACAGCCTTTATTTAGCAAACTGCTGCTAACAGCTCTGTCTCATTAGTCAGTGTTTAGGGAACCAGGCTGCAATTGTTCTGAAGTCTGGCATTGCAGAAAGAGCCTTGATAATGAGGTCTACAGGAGACGATTCCTCCTGACAGCCCCACAATGACCTAGAAATCCTACTTAATTCCCTGTCAGGGAAAAGTGCTGAGTAACAGCGAGGTGCAGAGAGGCACTGGGGGCTGATCCGAGAGGGAGCTGCAGCCTCTGCTCACACTTGGGGCTGGGATGCAAGCCCAGGGTGGCAGAGCCAGCCCTGCCCAGCTGCAGCAGCTCCCCAGAGGGAGCCTGAGGGGCAGAGACGTGGGGCTTGCTGTGAGAAGGTTTGCAGCCTCGTCTGTCAGAGACTTGGCACCACGCAGAGAGCTGGGAGCAGAAGTCCCTGATAACACAACAGGAGGAGGCATTTGGAAAACCAAGAGCAGCACCTGGATCTGGGCTTCTTAGGACACGAAACACTGCCTCCTCTGGATCGTGCTCGCCTGCAAACTGTGCCAAAACCTTGCCAAGGAACTCCCTGGGCTCAAACAGCTCCACTTTCACCTCTGTTCCTACATCTGGCGTGACCAGGAGTTCACCAGCTCCCAGCAGAGCCTGTGGAATGTCCTGCTTGGAGCAGCCTCTGGATCTGTACAGGTGCAATCCCCAGGATGGGGGATGCACAGTGTGAGTGCCCTGAGGTGCTGGGAAACATCTCACACGTCCTGCCCCAGCTGCTTTTCCTCCATTCCCTCGGAGGAGCAGGCAGCAGGCTGGGGCAGGCTCGGCCCACAGACACCCCACTTTCAAGTGGTTTGTTCTCCACAAGCAGCACGTGGACGTGGCCAGAAACCTCTGGGCTGGGTGGCCCAGGGCCAGCTGGGCCAGAAGGTGAGGGAGGGGGGACATAGCAGGAACGTGGGCTGGATACAGCTGACCTTGAAGACCACCCCCCAGCACAGACACTGACAGGCATGTGCTTGCCACCTGTTTCAGCCAGCAGACGAGGGGCTAAGGCAGGAATTCTGGAGCTGAATGCAGAGTCTGTTCAGGAGAGGTCTGGGGACTCCCACCCACGTGAGGCTGAGGGTGCAGGGTGGCAGCCCCTGGCACAGGAATGCATCTCAGCCCCATCACGTGCGAGGCTGCACTACTGTTTAAAGCACAGCTCAAATGTGCAAAGGATTGCTGCAAAAAAAGAAAAAAAAAAAAAAAAGAAGAAGAAGAAATGTGCAAATGAAATCACCAGCCGAAACAGTGTCTAGAGACAACCCCAGCCAAGTCCCTCGAATGTCAGCAGCAGAAGGAGGGCTCAGAAATGGAGAACCCGGCTCAGTCTGTGCCTGCTCTGCTGGCACACACAGAGGATCTGCCTCACAGACATGAGGAAAAGACATATGCTGAGAAGGGAAGGCCCAGCTTTATTTTACCAGCCTCTGTTCCCACCCAAGATGTGCTTTAAAGACTGCCTTGCAAAGTAGGAATTAACTCCAAAGGTGCCTCTGCATCTTCCTTGCTGTCATCCCCTTATCAGTTATCTCCAGCCTGCTCCCAGCCAGAAGATGAAAGGATCCTAACACCACTTATCTTCCCACTTAAGAACATGCTTAAAAGCTTGCTCTTAAAGAACAGGACACTCAAGCCTGGGGAAGCAGCTGTAAATTCTGCAAATAGGCTTCCTTGCATTTCTTTGAAGGAGCTACTGCTTCTCAATGAGAGGCACAGATACCAAGAGGAAACTCGGGAGGGAGGAAAGAGGGAAGCTTTTATAGCCAAGAGAGTCTTTGCCTCATGTCCAGGATGTGGAGATGAGTGACAGATGTGAGACTTATGGCCTGAGGATGAGCCAGGAATTGAAAAGCTCTGGGGAAATATGGAAGCAGCCAGAATTATGCCATATTTGTCACTCCAAAACCACTCTCTCCTCGGGACTGAGCAGTGTCGTGGCCAGCAAAGGTTAGGGATGCCCTTGCATGCTGCAGGCAGAGCTGCTGCATCCAACCCTGCTCCAGGACTAAGCCTTGAGGCCAGGACCTCTCCCACACAGCCTCGTGTCTGAATCTGACCCGCAGCTCCCCTCTTTGTAGGACTGCTTGTAACCACAGTGAACCTGGGTCCAGCTTGCTTTTGTCATTTAATAGCTGAGTCAAACTGTCAGAACAGCCAAACAGGATCTGTTCCAAATGTTTGCAGACAGAGGAGGATCAAGGAGGCTGCAGCAGAACACCAGGGGCCTGCCCAGGCAGGGAGAACAATCCCTATTGTGGACCAGCAGCGGGATGCTCATGGGCGATGATCACGCCTTGGGACGTGGGGAAAGAGCCTCCAAATCCTCCCATGCTCAGGAATAAACTGGAATCTGGAGTCCCCTCTGCCCCCTGGCAAAGCCCCAGCCCTGCAGGATGATCAGCCCTGATGGCAGCTCAGCTGTTGGCTTGCAGGACCCGAGGAGCAGTTGGCAGTGGGAGAGGGGGGTACCGGGGTGCCTCGGGAGCTGCTGCCAGCCCCAGCACGGACTTCAAAGGGCTCATCTCGCCCTGCTGTGTGGGAGAGGACAGCTGTGTGTTGGCCAGCCCCACCAGAGCATTTCTGATGGCAGCAGAGAGGGGTTGGTACCTGGTGTAAGCTCCCCTCCAGCATGCACGAGGCAGCTCCAGCAGGCAGAGCTCGGCGCTGCCCTGAGATTTATGGGATGCTGAAAACCGGCCAAAATGAAGGGGAAACACCAGCTCCAGAAGGATGTTTACCAACTCAAACAGCCAGTTCTGCCTGAGGGAGAGCCCACGAGGCTCAGTAGGCGATTACAAGGCACTCTGCCAGTTCAAAGGCAACTCCATCAGCTCCGAAGGAGATAAGGCATCTCCTCCCTGGGAAATCAGAGCAGCCCCATCCACAGGCACTGCATGCAACCTCAGCAGAGCAGCTAAAAGCAAGGAGGGAGGAAAACCAGCACCTCCTGTGCTGTAGGACCAACAAGGAGATCTGTGGTGGGCGAAGCCAACCTGTTCCATGGCTCATGTCTCCAGCCCCAACAGCAAAGCATGGAGCAATCACACTAACAGGGGGTGCATTACTCCTCCCACTTTGTACCTAAACACCTCAACAACCCCTTCCTCCAAGGGTTCCCACAGGCTGGGGAAGCCAGAGGACTCAAGGTCCTGAGCACAGAGCAGGGACTTCCCTTCCCAAAGATGTCCAGGACCTCCCTAGCTCAGAGCGGATGTTTTCCACGCTCTAAAAATAACCAGCTCCAAACAACGTGGTGGGCAAAAAGAAATATTTATCCTCAAGCTTTTTGCTGCAGATCAATACGGAAGAAAAAGATTAAAGCAAAGACTTTAGCGTGTATTAAAAATAGCTGTTGATAAGTTCCTGTTGAGGGGATAAAAGCTGTTTGACAGAAGCAGCAAGAGCTGCAGGACTTTGCAACACCTTCCCTGCCGTGTGAGCTGCCGGAAATCATTCAGGAGAGTGTCAGCAGCCAGAGCCTCGGGAGGAAGTCCATTAGCAGGCAGCAATCTCCTTAATGGACCCTGGGGTACCCGGGAAAAGCTGCTGTGGACACAGGAGCTCTCTCCAGCACCACGATTCACACAGCCAGTTATCATCCCACACTCCCAAGAATGCTCCTCATCTTTATAGCAGCCTGAGAGCACCATGAATTAATCTTTTGGGGAGCTTCCAGTGAACGAGGACACAAATTGGGAGAGTGAGATTTTTGCTTCTTCTTCCTCTTTTTTTTTTTTTTTTTTCTTGTTCTTTCATAAGCTCCCAGCAAACAGCCGTGAACAGAAGCTGTTCTGTAACGCAGGTAACAGCAGCAACATCCATCAAACCTCTGTTTTCCAAGGATAACATCCTGCCAAAACAAAAAATGCTGTCTCCGTGGGTGATGTTGGGGCTGAAAGATCTTGTCCATTTACACACAGAAAAATCATTAAGTTCTCTGCTGTGCAGCCACCTCCACTTGAAGTCTGAGAGAACACACAGCCACCCTGGAGGGATGAAAAGTGGCAGGAACTTTTCTGCTGGGAATAAAAAGCAGGACTGCTGTGCAGAGCTCTGTTTCTTTGTTAAAAGGCAAGCCTGGCTCTCAAAAGAGCTCTCCTCCATGACCTTGCTTGCCAGCCTTATTCCGTGCTGCTAATGAAACACAACTCCTGACTTCCTTTGGATATGTGGGATTTTCATGGGCTCCTTCAGCAACCACTGAAGGATCTCATGCTTGTCCATCTCGAGATACACTGGGCAAGAGTGTCAAAAATGGCAACTGAATTAGATGTCTCAAGGAGAGAGAGCAGGGTGACTTCCCTGCTTTCATCAGGCCTGAAATTTTAGAAGTATTTTTACCCCCACCCTTCAAAACAGAGCCTAAAAGTGTCCTGTTTTACGTCCTCGCTGTCAAATACTGGCCACTTATATAAGAAATTGCCCAAAAGTTTATTAAGGCAGGGATTTTCAGAGGAGGTCATGGGCATTAGAAACCCAGCCTAGTAATAGGAACAAATCCCCTTAGATTTCAGTGGATTTCTCCAGCTCAGCAGAAAATCTTACCTAGGCCACCGAAATACATTTTTAATAGCGTGATTAAAAATCTTGAAATACTGCTGAACGTTGTCCACTGCTGCCTTTTAGCCACATGCCAAAGATAGAGCAAGTCCCTGGCATGCTGCAGTTTTAAAGCTCAGTGTCCTCAAATGAGCCAGCTGTGCCCAAATGAATTAAGAGGGCTCTTAAAAACCCCACTGATCTCACATTTGTGTTGTAATAATCAGGTACATTGAAGGGAGTAGTGTTTGAGCGTGTTCTGGCTTTAACTCTGAAATCCCTAGGATTTATGACTTTAAAAAAATAAAAGAAAACCCTTAAGCATGATCTGAACACAATTTAATTTCATCTACTTCATCTATTGGTGCTCTGAAAAAACCTTCATTTCCCCTTGTAACTGAGTCTTAAGCCCTGTGCTCCAGCCCATGAGAGGCACCACAGAGCCCAATACCTGGGGATTACTGATACTGACAAGCAATTCTTGCATGACAGAACAATTCCCATTAATTTTTCCAGCTTATCTGAAGTACCTGTGGGCTGTCAGGTTACGACACGTACGTGGTTTAGTTTCCCTTTGATTAGCCAATGCCAGCCCAGAGCTGACTGGACTCTCATCTGACAGCTCTCAGCATTTTACAGGTGAGTTCATGGGAATCTGACCCAACCACGCTCTCAGGAGCTGGAGAAATTTCCCAAATATTTGTTGTTTTGGGGTTTTTTAAGTGTTCTTCTGTTTTTGTTTTTTTTTTCCTTTGTTTGTTTTTCTTGTTGTTTGTTTATTGGTTTTGGTGGGGGGTTTTGTTCCTTTTATGGGTTTTTTTGTTTTGGGGGGGTAGGTTTTTTTTTGCTTTGTTTTTTTTTTCTTCTCAACTCCCATTTATAAATTTTGCTCCTGTCTCTGCCACTCTTTTCTGTGGTTTGGAACATGCACCCAAAGCACTTTCCTCCAACCCCCAACATAACAGAGAAGCACCTTTGACAAAACACTGAGGAACTCCCTCCCCAAACCTCACTTTTTGCATATTGGGGTTTTTTTCTAAGACATTTGAAGGCCTGGCTGAGGATATTGCTCTGAAGAACAGGACTCCAGCTCCATTTGCAACTGTCCTGGTGCTGCCCTCCCTGTGCTGGACAGCTGAAGTCCTGCCCAGGAGTCACACAAAGCTCCCTCAGAGTGGCAGCAAGGCCATCAAAGTGATAGCAGCACCTCAGCTGGCTGTCCCTGAGCAGGAAACACCTTTAAAAAACACCTGCCTCAAGGTTTATTCCCCAAGGAAGCTGCCTGAACTCTGAAATGAGAAACAGGAGTTTGTCAGGAGTTGATATTCCTTGGGCATTCTGGTGAAGCCCAAGGAATGGACTCCATGAACTCCTCGCTGTCCCATTCCCCACAGATTTATTTTGGTAAGTCCCCACCAAAAAGAACTGAAACTCTCCAAACAACACCTCTCCCCTCAGGTTATTCCTGTTGGTGCTCTGAAGGGTCACGAGCAAACAAAGACCTGAGCTTTCCAGCCAAAAAAAAGTCCATTTTCTAATGTTATTATTTATTCTTCTGAAAGTGAAACCCCTGATTTCCAGCAGGGAGTTGGAGTGCTGTGACCCAGCAGGTATTTCCTCTGCCCCAAGCACAGCTATTGCCAGAACTGCACCCAAGCAGTAATCCAGGCCCTTTGGGGGAAATTTCAGGCTGTGTCCAGAACATTCATTAGTGTAATTAAAGCCATTAGCTGGTTCTGAGGCCATGTCCTGACTCAGCCAGGGACTGGGGTTTGCTGCACACGCCCTGAACTCCTCTCCACCACACAGAAGTGATGTTTAGTGTTTAGCTGGGTTTTGATCCTGTCTCACAAAAACACGATACTCCCTGGGGGTTCTGAGGGAAGGCAACCAACCCTTATCGATCGGGAGAAGACGCTGCAGCTCAAATTCCCGTCGATGGAGAAGCCAGATTGAGAATGTAATTATCCTAATTAATTTTATATCTGGAACTCATCTCTTTTTACACAAACAGCAGTTTCCAAGCAGGCCACTGGGGTTTTTTTTTTGTTGTTTTTTTTTTTTTTCTGCACAGAGCAGTGGTTTTATCTTGTTGAGGAGCATATTGGCAACACAAGCTCTTGTGCAGAGAAGGACTCTTGAGGACTCAGGATCCTGTGGAAATCTTTGCCTTTGCTAACTCCCTCCCACCACTCCAGCCTGGCTCCGTAAAGGAGTTCACGAACCTTCTCGGGATCATCAGGGCTTGATGCAATCAACTGTGAAGCATTAGCTCTAAATATACAACTGGGAGGCCAGTTCTGCTTCAACACACAAACACTCATGGCAGAGGATGAGCAAGCAGCCAGCCCAATTTGCGAGAGGAACTTAACTAATAATCTGAGCAAGCCGCAAGGAAAGCAGGAGCCAGTGGGGGCTGATCATTGCTTTGCCCTTTGGAGATGGCTGAAGTTAGGGGCAGACTGGCAGGAGGCCACCCACAGCTTTTGTCCTTGTTGGTGGAGCTAAATGCAGCAGCTCATTCCACTGTATTTACTTGTTTAGGTGATTTTTTGGCAACTCCAAGCGTGTCCCTGGTGCAAATCCTCCGTGTGCGGATGGATAATTGAAAAACAACTGCAGCAGGCCAAGAGACCCAGAATTCAACTTCTACAGGGAAAATAAACACTGAAAGAAGCTGAGCTCACAAAGCAGAGCAACATCTCAGTCCGCAGACTAAAGCAAACACATTTCACTCTTTGAATCTCCTCGTGTTTCAGCAACCAAGAAATTCTCTAAAGGAAAGAAGGAATGTGCTGGTGTCACGTTCTTTGTCAACAGCTGTAAAGGAGATGTGCATCCAACCACTCTTTGATGGCGATGCCAGACCCTGCTTACCCAAAAAGGAACACCAAGCCCTTCCTAGGAATTTTCTGGAAGATGTTATTAAGCCTCTGATTTTGGCAGGGCTCTCAAAGCTGTTTGTCCTGGTTTTTTACTGCCTGTTGAAAAGAAAGTGATACTGCAAATACTTCCCATCAGAAAATACCAACAAGCAACTTATCATCACTGCAAGAGAGCTAACAACATTTCCACCGAGTGGTTTTTGGCACTGACAGCTGACTCAGAACAGTTGTTGGTGGCTGGGACAGATGGACTTCATATATTAAAAAAAAAAAAAAAAAAGGAAATGAGAACTTCTACTCCATAGATTTTAAAAAGCCTTTTGCGAAATCCAACCTATTACCAAGCCCTCAGAATTAAACCAAAAGGAGATTTGAATATAATGAGCTTTAAAACTGAGATGTGCCTGGGACTTGCCTGTATCTCCCCATTAAGGACTACATGGAATCACCATCTTCTATTTTCAACAGGAAATACTTGAGAGTTTTGGGAGGGTCTCCACAGCTCTGCCCTCAGCCCAGCACGTGAAATCCTCTAAAATCCAAATATTTGCTTCCACAGGGAAGCTGGCAAGGGGAGACCTGGAGGCAGAACTGATGTCAGTCGTAAGCCCCACTCTCCATCAGCGCCGCCAAGAGCTTCCGCTGCCTTAATTATGACCATGGCATTTCCCTGATGTGCAGAATCTTTAGAGGCTTTCAGTGCCTAGAGCTGGGAATGCACTGAACACTCCATGCTTCACTGCCTCCCCTTCCATGGCAATGTTTTAAGGCCACAATCAAGAACAGGGGCAGCTCTGGCAGGAACACACAGGAGGAGGCGACCCCAGCTCGCAGCACTTGGGAGTCAAAGCAGCACCTCAGAGTCCAGAGCAGGTCACACCTGGGATCTCAGCATCTTCTGAGCTTTGTCTCAGTCTTTTCATGCCTTTTTTTTTTTTTTTTCTCCCCCAGTAATCAGCTGGCACAAACACATCCTTCCAGTCACACTCCCATCCCACTATCCAGCACCAGCCCTCCAGGCTTCAGTGTATGTCTAATTTTATGTACTGCTGACAGCATAACCCTATTTTAGTGGGGTGCCCCCAGTACCTCAAGTCAGGCGTGGTGGAAGAAACCTTTTTATTCTCAACCTCATTCTGCCCAATCTTTTGGGCTTATGACCCCAAAATTTAAACATTACTGGAAATCAACACAGGATGAGGCACTTGGACTTTGAATTTAATGGAAAGCAAAGCCTGGTACCACTGGGCTCACTCACCAGGTAAATGCTCTCAGGCAGACCTGTGAAACCAGTGGGGTTTGGCTGCTTTTAGCAACTACTGTCTGCCTGAAGAAAGGCAGAAATATCTGGAGTTTGTTTCCATTCTTCCTATCTTTTAGGCCAGATTCAACAGGACACTTGGGCTCTGCTCACAGGAAGGAAAAGGGGCACCTTTCTACCCTGCAGCCCCACTGTGGGGGAAAGTCGTGTCAAGTCTGTGGTTTTTCCCACTCCAAGGGAGCAGCTGAACCCAGAGTCAGCACCGGGAAGACTGTGTGATGCTCTGGGATCAGGCACTCCTGATTTCTCCCACAGAAGTTGTTTCTGCTCCAAGCCACAGCAAAGCAAGTGAACACCAGAGCATGGAGCGCGTGACAACCCCCTGCTTGTTGGGGATGAGTGTCAGAGTCATCTTCACACCCCTCCGCTGACTGATTGGGTAAATAGTGCCCAAATCTCACTTTATCTGAGACCCAGAGCGACTCTGCGAGTTCTCTGGAGTGGCTGGAGGATTGTTTTTTGTCCTTAGATAAACTGTTTGAAGTATTTCCCTTCACTTCAGCCTTGAGCTGACCCAAAACAGTGACTGGTGAGTGTGTGCATGCTGAGCCCTGTGTATTTTGGTACTCAGCTGTGGGCTGGTTGTCAGCCTAACCCCACTCCACCCCATCCTCTCCTCCTGCCATCTGGGCAGAGGGGGGGACGACAACGCGAGCCCACCGGCTGCTGTCCCCCTCCTCATCCCCCCAGCTATTAATAGCCAGACAACAAATGAGCCCAAATTCATTCCTGAGCGGAATTGGCAAATGTTTTTGCAATTAAAACGGCAAACATTCATGCGGGGCCCCCCGAACAATAGGCGCCTGTGCCGGGTCTTGAATAGGCACTAGTGTCCACCCTGCCTGCCTGCCGAGCCTGCACATTCCTGGCACCCTCAGCCCTGGACTCGCTCCTTGCTGAGCTGGGTTTTGGGATGTTTCCCCCTGCCCTGTGAGTGCGTGTGTCCCACACTGCCCGCAGCATCCGGCGGGTCCTGCTGCCGGCCGGCCCTGGATCCGTCTTCTGTCCCGTCCCCATCCCGGCGGTCCCACGCTGCCCCCGCATCCCCCCGCGCTCGGGACAGCGCATCCCTCCCTTCCCCTCCCCGGGGCGAGGGTCGCGGCAGCGCATCCCTGCCGGGCAGGGGCAGGGGCAGGGGCAGACGCAGGGGCAGGGGCACGGGCAGGGACAGGGGCACGGGCAGGGACAGGGACAGGGGCAGCGCATCCCTGCCGTTCCCCGGGATCGCGACGGGGGCAGCGCATCTCCCCCTTTTCCTGGGATCGCAACCGGGGCAGCGCATCCCTCCTCCTTCTCTCACTCCAGGATGGGAACAGGGGCAGCACATCCCTCCTCCCTCCCTGCCCCAGGATCCCGACCGGCCAGCGCATCTCTCCCCTTCCATGGGAAGGCAACCGGGGCGGCACATCCCTCCTCCTCCTCTTTCTTCGGGATCAGGACGGGAGCAGCGCATCCCTCCTCCCTCCCTGACTCCGGGATCGGGACAGGGACACCCCATCCTCCTCCCTCCCTGACTCCGGGATCGGGATAGGGACACCGCATCCCTCCTCCCTCCCTGACTCCAGGATCGGGACGAGAGCAGCGCATCCCTCTTCTCTCCCCGACTCCGGGATCGGGATGGGGGCAGCGCATCCCTCCTCCCTCCCTCACTCCGGGATCGGGATAGAGGAAACCGCATCCCTCCTCCCTCCGTCACTCCGGGACCGGGACGGGAGCAGCGCACCCCGGTGCCCGGGTGTCGGGCCCCCGGCGGGCGGTGCGGGGCGGGGCGGGCGCTGCCGGCCGGTACTCACCGAGCAGGGAC
>JANPWX010000583.1:679820-693964 GCA_024734555.1 Trochalopteron elliotii | reverse complement strand
GGCAGGGCGCGCCCCGGGCCCGCCGACAAGGAGAGGGGATGGTCCCGGTGGTGGTATCCCCGCGGGTGGGGAGAGGGGATGGTCCTGGCAGTGGGACCCCCGTGAAAGGGGAAAGGGGATGATCCCGGCTCTGGGATCCCCGTGAACGGGGAGAGGGGATGGTCCCGGCAGTGGGACCCCCACGGGTGGGGAGAGGGGATGGTCCCAGCAGTGAGATCCCCGTGAGTGGGGAGAGGGGATGATCCCGTCTCTGGGATGTCCGGATGGTGAGGAGAGTGATCGTTCCTGCCCGTGGGACCCCCACCGGATCGGGAGAGAGGGAGATCCCGGTAGTGAGACCCCCGGCGAGTGGAGAGAGAGGTCGGTCCCGTTAGTGGAACCCCCAGCCAGCAAGGAGAAAGAGTGATCCCGCTCTTGGGACCCCCGTGAGTGGGAAGGAGGGGTGATCCTGGAAGTGGGACCCCCACGGGAGGGGAGAGGGGATGATCCCGGCTGTGGGACCCCCATGGATGGGGAGAGGGATGATCCCACCCGTGGTGCAGAGAGGGGCCGGTCCCAGCCGCTCGTTAAGCTCTGTGGACAGAAGGAAACTCACCCTGAGTAAGGCACGGGGAGGACTTTAATGTTTTTGAGCCAGGATATTTGGAGCATTTTGATTAGAAAACCCATCCAAGTTTTGCTCCAAAGTAGGTGTTTCCCCCTTATATTTAACAAGAACTCCTAAAAAGAGATTTCTCTTAGAATATGCCCCAAAAAGCCAACTCTCATTGGTCTGTGAATTGCACTATAATCTTTCAACAACTTAAAGTAAGCAAGGAGCATAAACAACCAGCTGGACGGAGGATGTTGCTCTTGAGGAACTTCCTGAGTCACAGAATCACAGACTGGTTTGGGTTGGGAGAGACCTTAAAGATCATTTAGTTCCAACTCCCATGGACACGGACACCTTTCCCCAGCCCTCCTGCTGGACCAAATCCCTTCTGACACAGCCAAATGTTTGATTTAGTGATTTTGCCCTGAAAAACGGCTTTGCACAGCGAGCATCCCCAGCTGCTGTGTGGTCCTCAAAAGTGCCCCAGGACATTTTTCTTTGATTAACAGAAAGCAACAAGAATTATCAGCGTGGGACAGTGGCCCCGAATAGAGCGAGTTCTGTGTTAATGCTGGCTCTTACGTCACTGCCAGCAGAGTCTGATGAGGATGTAATTAAGAAGCTGTTGAAGATCAAGCAGCTGGAATGAAAGTCAGAGCTCTCCTCTGCTCTGTAAACCAGCTCGGCAGAGCTGGCAGGAGTTAAGGGATGTAAAAATGTATTTAACCTGATAACGCAGCAGATCTAACTCGAGATGCTAATGAGTAGATTTACAGGGCTGATCTGAGCCCGGTGAAATTAATACAGGGAGTCTCATCAATTCTAATGGCCAGATGGGGCATTTCCCTGAGGATGAAGGGGAAGGAATCGCCTAATAAGGCTCTATGGCTTAATACCTGACTCTGGCAGTCTTTGGGCTGGGTCTCTGTCGAGTAAGGAATCATTTTAACACAGTGCATTTGGGCTGCTCTGACAGGAGAAGTAAAATGTGATGACAGCGAATATAATCAGCGATAAAGTGCAATCACTGAAGTGTCAGGATCATCTTTAGCTTCCAGCAGCAGCTTGATCAGGGCAGAGAGGAGATGAGACAGAAGAGACAAAGAAGAATGGGAGGTCTCTAGCTGGACTGGAGGGAAAAAAAAGAAAATTATTTCAGTTTGGAGAGTGCTCGGGGCAACCTGGTCTGGTGGAAGGTGTCCCTGCCTGTGGCAGGGGGTGGAACTGGATGATTTTTGAGGTCCCTTCCAACCCAAATCATTCTGTGCTGCTCTAACTGGGGATGAGCCCTGTTGGGACAGCCACAGGAGGACTGTGCCCAGGTGTGTCAGCTCCCCCAGCCCATCTGGGCCACTCGAGGGGGAGCTGGATCTGCTCTGAGGAGCTCTCCTAAGCCTCGATTTCCCTCTCCAGGCTGCTGGAGCTCAGCCTAGGCATGCCCTGAGAGTGTGTTTGTGAATAATCAATGCAGGCAGAGGCTGGGGTTGGAGAGCAGAGCAAATATCACCTTCATGGATAACACTAGGGTGTGAAACCTCGGGCATCATCTCAGATATCCATCCTGCACCGGAGGGATGTGCCAATTGCTCATCTCAGGCTGCTACAACCTGTGCCAGCCCTTCTCTTTGTGCTGCCTCCTTGGTTTCATTGCAGCCAGGTCCTGCCTTTTCAGCTGCCATCGCCTCTGAGGAGCCCTTTGAAACGTGAAGCTCAGCAAGCTCAAGGAGTCACAATAAATATTACACAGGAATTGTAGCACCCATCAACCTGGGATGGCAAAGCACTGCTGTGTAAAACATTGATTTTCACACACAGATGGAGCTCCCTTTTCCTTATTTAATGTTGAAACAAGTAACTAGAATAAAATTCGTGCTGAGGGCAGCCCTGTGTGGCACAGGGATGTGTTCAGGAATGAGGAGGGAGCTCCTCCTATGATTTCCTTGTTCTCTGAAGGGTTTTCCAATCCATATTCCAAACAAGAAGAGGAATCTGCAGGATGATAGGAAGGGAGCACAGGAGCATGGGAGCCTCCCTGAGCTCTAGGACAGCCTGTGTGGGGAGTGGTGGAGAACAAAATGTGGGATAAGGCAGTGGAGCCTCACTCCTGGCACTTCTAAGTACAGAGGGAGGGTGACCAAGAACTAAACTGGGAAAAAAAAACCAAAAACTTAGGGATTTCTGAAGGTTGTATGGAGCGTGTTGTACATCAGGTGTCTGGGACTCTCTGAAGGCGACTCAGAGAAAATGGATCCTTTTGATGCTTGCAGTGCCTGGAGGCCCAAACTGAGTTTCAAGCCCTGCTGGGAAGAAGCTGCTCAAACCTGTAATAACAGGCTGTGCCTGTCACGATGGCTTTTCAATAGCAGTCCACATGGCAGGCAGGAATGTGATTATCCCAGGCACCGGGGCTCCCAGGGCTCTGCCACCGAGCTGTGCCATACCTTGTGTGAGAGGAGCAGCCTGTCTGAGCCCTCAGGGCTGTCCATCTGGACCCTTCCCAGCCAGCAGCTTGGCTCCAGACCTCTTTAACTTTGATGCTGGGATTGTGGCAGGTCACTGCTGGCCTGGGAAGAGGGAGGTCCTGGCAGACAGCTCCACCAGAGAAAGGGTTTGGCTGCTCTCAGAGGTGGGAGCTGGTTGTGCTGTCCAGGTGTGAGCAGCAGCACTCAGGAGGAATTTGTTCTGGTAAAAGAAAAAACTTTGCACCAAAGAGGAGAGTTCTGGGCCATTGTGTTTTTTCAGAGGGAAAATACCAGCAGATGTGATTTTTTGGATGATCTGAAGTGTCTCTAGAGCCACCTTTGCGTGTGGCAGATGGAAGGTCACAGGTGATGTGTGTGACTGGTGACAGAATGGCCACCAGAGGGGAAAAGTCTCCCTGGAGCTGCACTGGGGTGAGCAGGAGCTGTGTCCCACCCTTGGTTCCCCTTGGTGGGACAGGACCTCTCAGCCTGACTGGGTGGGATGTTTGGGAGCAAAGTCCTGCCTTGTCCTGGAGGATTTTTAGGGTCAGTTTAAGCCTCTGCAGGTATGTGTTTATGCACATCACTCCTGATCTCAGCAGACCATTCTCACATCATTCTCAGCAGCTCTAGGAAGACATGCAGGTGTCTGGCCTGTGTCCATCCCTCTTTCACACCACTCCTGCTGCTCGGGCAGCTTTTTACGGATGGCCTCGTGCTACAGTGCCTCTCACTCCTAGCTGAAGACAGCATCTCTTTTTTAGTCTGCTGGAGTCTAGACAAGCTGTTGATTCCCTGGTGTCACAGACCGTGACCCCACTCCTACACCAGCCCCATCATTTCCCCCTAGTTCATTGCTCAGGCATATGCTCATCTATTTTAAATCATTTGTATGTGTGAGGCTGAGTGGCTCCTAATCTCGTCTCCCTCCCGGGGCGTCAGTCACGCTGGCATGTGCCTTTTCCCTGTCTGCCTCCCTCTCTTTATGGACCGTGGGTATTTTTAACTCTACCCTCTAATTAGAGGCAGTATTCTCAGGATATTTTGTGCTCTCACAAGGGCTCTCACGTCTGTGGTCAGCAGGGCAGGCAGTGAGCACTGGGGACTGGCCATGCCTGGAAACCTTCCTGCTGAATAAACACGGTCCAGCAGCAGAGGCTGGGATGTGGGGGATGCCTGCATTCCTCAGGGGCTGCCTGCAGCAGCATGCTGGGGTGACAGCTCCACAGAGGAGCCAGCTAACCCCCTGAGACAGGGCCACAGCTGCCTCCTGGTCCTGCAGCACAGCGCAGTGCCTGCTCAGAGCTCCCTGCAGCTGCCTCCAAGCTGCAGGCTCATTTCTCCTGACCTGGAGCAGCCACATCCCTGGGGACATCCCCGAGCTGAGCTCCCTTACCCTGTGCTGGTCCAGGCATGGAGAAGACAGTGATACCAATTAGAGGTGGCCTTAAACCAGGTGTCCCCAACCAGGACCTTGTCTCTTTGTCCTTCCAGCATCAAGCAGTGCTGCCTGCCTGGCTCCAGCACCCTCCAGAGCCCCAGCCTGCTGGAAGCTGTGGTTCCCCAGTGCAGAGGCACGAGGCAGCTGTGCTGCACGGCTGGTGTGAGCAGGGCTGTCCTCTCCCTGCCAAGCAAACAGCATCTGGCTGGCCCAGGGCAGCCCCTGGGCAGCCTGTGGCATGCTGCACATCTCCTGTTCACAGCCAAGTCCTCACTGGGCTGCCACAGCCCCCAGCAAACCAAGGCCAGCTGGTCATTACACGTCACACTGAGTGTGCCCCTGCCAAGGCGAGCTGGGGGTGGTGACCCAGCTCGGGAGTGGCAGGGTGGGTGCTGGGGGTGGCACCAGCTCAGGTCTCAGCACTGCTGGACACGTCACTGGGAGCAGCAGGCACTGCTTCCCAGGCTGGGGCTGGGTGGAGAAGGTAGATACAACTCCCTTTCCTCTGCTGGGGTGTGGGAGCAAGGGTGGACTGCCAGTGGGAAGGGGAGGCTTCCTCTCTCTCCTGATCCCATGATCCCGTGGAGACTCTGGTGCACAGGCACACTAATTACTGTGAGAGATAAGGCTCTGTCGAATTTATCTCTGTTCTTGAAAGACAGTGAGGAGCATAGAGGGGAAAACATTTGCTTCAGGAGAGTGAGGGTGTTCTGCAAAGCTCAGGGCTCCCACAGTCCTGATCTCAGGCTGATCTTGCCCTGGGGCAGACAGAGCTGCTCTGCTTCCTCAGCATCATGGCAGGAGGGCAACCTGGTCTTCAAATCCAGCCTGTGCAGGTGAGAGCAGAGCCCCTCACTGCCTCCCTGCAGGCCCATCTCCCTGTGATCCCCTGTGCTCCCCTGTGCTCCCCTGTGCTCCTTCCCTTCCTGAGTCATTGTTTACTCTGGCTCTGACGGCTCCTGCTGCTGTGGTGGAGCAGCCTGGTCTGCAAGCTGGATTTTCCAAGCCCTCCAAGGTTGTTTTGACATGCCTGACTAACAGACCAATGTCAGCCAAGGGTCTCCCACCACCCAAGCAGCACCTTGCTCGCCAAACAACACACGCCCCGGGGCAGGCAGTTGGCCATGCAAACACCCCCCTCGCACACACACACCTCCTACTCTGCTTTATTGTTTAATTAGTGCTTTGGGTTTTGCCATCCCAGCTCTTCTCCATGTGAATCCCTGGCTAAAGCTGGTTTTCATGGCTCGTGATGGAAACCAGTTGGGTTCTGCATTGGCAATGTGTTCAAGTGCAGCACTTGCTTGGAAAGGAGTCAGGGATTTAATTCTTGTGGGTCTCTGGAGTCCCTGTTGGTGCTTATTTCCCTGTGCCATCTACCTGATGGCTTATCCAGGTGATAGCATCCCACATCTTTGGCTCTGAGGCAGTCACAGAGGAGGGCTTGTCTCATGAAGAGAGGTGCTCAGGCTCCCTTGGAGGAGCAGGGATTTCTTGGCCTGGGGCCTGGCTGCTTTAGGACTTTGGGTTTCTGGAGGGCTGTGAGGCTGGGGGGAATTGCTTTGTGTCACTGAGTGCCATCCTTGGTCCCCTCCCTGGGCAGCCTGGGGGAAGCAGCGTCCTGCTGCCTTGCAGTGGAGTGCAGTGCTTGGTTTGGAGGAGGAGCAGGGCCTTAATCTCTGCCAGTTGAGTGGTGCTTGCAAAGACGATTAGACATATGCCAGCTAATTCATAGTAAACAGGATGGAGGGAGAATTTGCCACTTATAAATGGCAGACGAGCAAGCCCATCATTGCTGTCACTCCTGGGTAATACATGCTGACATAAGCCCAGTTTAGCTGCAAGTTTATCATTGCTAATCCTGCTGGTCCATGCCTCTCCATTCCATCCCCCTGGCATCTTTCTTCCCCTTCCTGTGTTTTGTCTCTTTCTCCCTTGCTCCTGGTATTCCATCTTGGGGGCAGACAAATTCCTCAGCATTTCCCACCCTCTTCCCAACACATTTGTCTGCCGAGGAGTGTCTTCCTTTCTCCTGTGCAGGTTGAAGCTGTGGGGAGATCTTGTCGCCCCAAGGTTTTGGATAGACTTCCCAACCCCACTGCACCTCTCATCCACCTTCATTTGCCTCTCTGCCCCCCTTGGTGCTGCCTCTTCAGGTGATGCAGCATTGCCCAGGTCCCTTCCAGGTGAGCTTGTCTCCAATGTCATTGAGACACATGTGGGGTTGGGGCTCAGACAATGGGCTCAGATCCCTCACGGGTTCTGCTCAGTGCTGGATCCCACCCAGCCTGGAGTTTATCTGATACTTTTCCCCAAACAGACACTCCCATGGGCTCTGTGTGAGCAGCACCACAGGAAGTTTTGTCTTGGAACCATCCTGCTGTTTGGAGAGCCACGTGGCCAAGCCAAACACCATCCTCTGCTGCTGAGGAGGGGTTGGAGCCTTCGAGGAGGTGGAGGGGAAGGTGAATGTCCATGTGGGAGAGCAGTGGCCACAAAGCCTGGCTGTGGCAATACAAAGCTGGATGGCACCAGCCAGACGTGGAACCAGTGCTCAGTCTTATCTCTGCCCCACTGAAGGACTCTGGGCTCACTCCAGAGTGTGGCAAGTCCAGTTGGGATGCAAATCCTGCTCCCTCTGTACCTGTCTGGGTGCTGCAGGACAGCACTGGGAGCCAGACCAGTGACATTTTTCCTGGAAGTCCTGTTGGCTTTCCTTCCCAGTGATGATGCAAGTGTCCAGCCTGTCCTTGTTTGACCGAGCCACCCACGCAGAATATGTGGCTTTTTTTGTGGTGCTCTCAGCAATGTCTCAGAAACCTTGCCCTGCTACACTCCTTCATTCAGTTAAACTCCCTCCCCCTTCGTGACTCGTGTGCCCTGCCTGGCCTTCATCCCTTGGATTGGATCAGCTGGAGAAAGGAGGTCAGGGACAGGAATCCCATGAACCCAACCCCTCCCCCGGGGCAGGGTGATGGGAGGTGCCTTCAGGTAGTTTGGGGCAAGCGAAGGAGTCCGAGGCCCCTTGTGCTGAGCGGGGGCAGAGCATCCTTCCCTGGGGAAAAACCCTCCCTGGGAAGCCGTGGAGCACCTCTGGGATGAATTTCTCCAGCCCATGAGTTCCCCCTTGTGGCAGGAGGCTCGGGCTGGTGCGGGGAGCGGCCGGAGAAGGCTCTGGATGTGCTGGTACCTTCCAGAGGATGATGTTCTGTGGGTGTGCGGTTATCACCCGCCAGGCTGCAGAGAACCGGCGCTGGCTTTGCCCTTCCTGCGGCCACAGGGGTGCCTGGACGGGCTCGGCAGAGCTCCGGGCTCTGCATCTCCCCCGGTTTGCCCCTCACCTCACAGGGGGTGTTGCTCCAGGATATCCAGCACTGGCTCCCTCTGCTCCCCGTCCGTGTGGGCAGCCCTGGATCGCTGCGCCGGCACAGGGATGCCGCGGGCCGTGAGGGATGGAGAGCCCGTTCCTGGTGGGTAACCCTGCGCTGGGGGCTGCAGCAGAGCTGTGTGACACCTCCAGCACCCCAGTCCTGCCCTCTCCGTACCCATCTCCGAGCTGATCAGAGCCTGGGCTTCCCCTCTCACACGGGGAATAGCGAGCGAGACGCTTTGCAGCTGCCTGCTGTTTTCCTGTGATTTTGTGGCTGCTTCTGCTGCAGCCAGGCTGGGGGAGGAGGCCTCCACAGGCTCCCCTGCTCCAGAAGAGGCTCTGAGCAGTCTCTGTGAGCCCCGTGCCCGCCCGGGGAGCCGAGGGGAGCCGTGATGAATCAGCACCTCTCTGGATGCTGAGCCGGGCTGGCTCCTCACGGCGCGGAGGCGACAGCGCCCGGGCGGCAGCGATGTTTATTAATGACTGTATTGGGGATGCTGTTTAGTCACTGCTCCCATGGAGGCAGCCTCGGTGGGGGGAAAAGCGGCTTCTCTGTCCTCAGGGGACGTCTGAGGCACCCAGGCGGTCCCACGGGAGGGCTCCGCGGTGTCACCGCCGGTGTCACCGCCACGGCTCGCTGCCTCCCCTCCTTGCTCCGGAGCTGGGGAAACTGAGGCACGGCGGGCGGCAAAGGGTGACAGCAGGACATGGCCTGGCCGTGCTGATCTGCTGATGGACAGCGGGCTCGTGCCTGCATCTGGCACATCCAGGGGGATTTATTTGTGTGAGAGGGCTGCAGATTTAACTGGCGACAGCGTGAGCAAAGCCATTACAGGATGAGGGGGGGTGGTCCTTAAAATGCTGGGCAGCGTGGGGTGTGCTCCGGCTGCACAGTGGGGACGTTTTGGCACAGAGAGGAACCAGTTTAAGGGCTGGGTGCTGTTATTAAACTCTGTGACGGGCGTTTTCCCACTCTGCCATCTGCAGCGCCATGAAACTTGCATGAGGTTTGAGATGAAAAGTCTATTTCTTTGAATGAAGTTTTAATAAGATCAAATTGGAAAAAGAAAATTGTGCCTCTTCCACCTCCCCTCCTGCCCCCCTTCCCTGATTGCTGTTGGGTTTAGTCTGGTGGAGGCAAAACCCCCTGTGAACTGGTGGGGGCCTGGACTGGGAGCTGGGTGTTCAGGGGGTCTCTGCAGGGGATGGGGGTGGATTTGAGGGCTGTAAAAGCAGTGGGGTTGCAATGGAGGGGGCTGTCCCGGTGCTCGGGGTGCTGGGGGGTTCACAGCCCATATCAGGGGCTCACGCTGGCATGGGCTGCAGGGACTAAACGACCTTTAAATGCCCCTTCCAACCCAAAAAGAGAGGGCCCAGCCCCTCCTGATTGGTGTGGCAGATCCCTCAGGATGCTGGGAAGGGCTCAGGTGCGAATGCCTTCATTAACCCTCTCTTTGAAATATCTGAATGGGTTTAAGCTGAGTCTCTGCTGGGTAGAGATGGGCTGGAGGGAGGAGGATGCTGCCGGGGGCTGTTCTCAGCTCGGGGCCCCACAGAGGGCAGCTGGTGGCCTGGAGGTCCCGGGGATCCCACCCGGTGTGGGATGTGGCCGGTGCTGGACGCTGCCAAAAGGGAATCCTGGTGGTGCGGGATGCTGCCGGGGTGGGGGGAAAGCTGCCGATTTGGGGTGCTGCTGGTGTGGGATGCTGCCCGTGGGGGATGCTGTCGGTGAGGGAGGCAGCCGGGGCGGGGGACGCTGCTGATGGGGAATGCAGCCGGTGTGGGACGCTATCGGTGGGGATTCTGTCTGTGGGAATGCTGTCGGTGGGAATGCTGCTGATGGGAACGCTCCTGATGGGATATGCCATCCCTTCCCATCTCCGGGCGGGGCGGGGCCGCCAGGGGGAGCCTGCAGCCTCGCCGGGAGCTTCATCCCCCGCCGAGCATCATCATCATCATCACCATCACCGTCATCATCATCCTCCCCGCCGCCCCGGGGCTGGGACGCGCTGCCGGGCTCCCGCCGGATGCTCCTCCCGGGGCTGCGGCTGAGCCTCGGCGTCCTCAGTACGGTGCGAGTCCCACCCTGCCCCAGCCCCCCGAGTTCCCGGGTCCCCGCGGCATTTCCAACGGGGCAGGTCCAGCCCCGGGGCCCCCAGGGATGCCGCGGGCAGCTTCAGCCAAGTCGGATGACGAGGGGAGCTGCGTGGCCCGGTTTGTTCTCTGAGCAGCACGAAGCCCAGCTGGCATCTCCTCATTGCCTGGGGGAGGGCTCACAGCACATGGCTGTGCCCCAGGTGCTGCCAGTGCTGGGACGGGCTGAACGCCCCAGAGCTGGAGCCCAGACCGGCTGGAGCCTGCCCTCTGCTCCTTCTGTGATCAGCAATTCCAAGGATTGGCAGGTGGGACAGGCTCCAGGAAGAGGGTGGGCAGTGCCTGACAGCAAGGGGAAACTGAGGCACAGCCCAGCAGTCGTGCTGGGGATGGGGAGAAGAGCAGGTTGCAGCCCAGCATGGCTCACCTGGAGGTGCCAGCCCCGGGAGCTGTGCCCAGATGTGCTGTTAGCCCTGAGTTGGGCTCAGCCCCATGCCAGCCAGGTGAGACAGGAGGCTCTGGTGTTTTGCAGTAGTCCCCAGGCCCCTTCCCCTGCAGATCCTCGTGGCCACACATGCCAGGAGCCAGCGTGTCCCTCTGGCACATGGCCTGTGACACTTCCCTGCTGCAGCCTCAGCAGTGGTCAATAAACCATCTCCCTGGTCTTCCTGCCTCTGCCAGCTCCTGTTCCAATGCCAGAGGGCTGGAACTGCCCCAGCTGGGAGAGGAGCACACAGGTACCTCCAGCTTCACCTCTTCCAGCAGCTGGGAAGGCTGAGGGAGTGATGAGAAGGTACCTGGAGCTCAGGGAGTGTGTGTTAATGTCAGCGGCATTCCTGGAAAAGCAGGCACAGATTTAATTCACTCGGCAGCGTGGGCTGGATCCTGCTGCTGGATCCTCCACCATGGATCCTGAGTGCCTGAAGTGTCCGTGGAGGTGGTGCTGCATCCAGTGCCAGCTATTTTGGGCAGGTGTCAGTGCCCTACTCCTCATCCCCCCCACTCCACGTGCCCTGGCTGCTCTGTGGCACCATCCCTAAGCAGTGGGTGGCTGGGGACTGGTGCAGTCCCAAGGAAGAGGCTGAGGGTGCCAGGCAGTGGGATGAAAGGCTGGGAGGGACTGGGATGTGCCCCAAAGGACAGAGCAGGGTGAATGGCCAGTCAGTGGCTGTGTGTCCTTGCCCAGGCATGGCTGGCCCTGCCTGTCCCTGCCCACTGGGGTGGCCCTGCTGGGTTCTCCCTCTCCATATGGCTGTGGATGTCTGGAGATGCGTTTGACACCCTTGGATGGGTAATAAATAGAATCAGGCCCGTTGCCTTTTGTTTTGATTGATTCCATTTGTTCTGCATAAGCAGCTCCTTCCCCTTGCCAAGGCTCAGCTCTTGGGGAAAGGAAGATGCTGAGAGATGGAGGGGCCCAGTCTGGCTCTGCTGGGAAGGTCCCTGAGGTTGAACTCTGACAGGGGGGACACTGAGGCACCCAGCAGTGCCTCTGCAACAGACTGTGGTTAAGAAGGGAAACTGAGGCTGGGAAAGGTGCTGTGCTGTGCCCTGGGGATGCACAACGAGGCAGGGGCACCTCTCAGGGCTAGAAGCTCCTTCTCTGCTGCTGGGTGGGGATGAAGCCACCCAGACTGGTGAACAAAGAGTGATCCAGTGATGTTGGCCACCCCCTGGGTGACTGGCACTGCTCTGCCACTGGCACAAAGGGAAAATGACTTTATAAATGGGCTTGGGATGAAAATGAGCACAGGAGCCGGGACTCCTGGCTTCCCTTGCTGGCTTGGTTGGAAACAGCAGCCTCGGGCCAGTCTGGTGCCTCCTTGCCTCAGTTTCCCCAAGCAGGAGATGCTGTTTATCCATCGGGAGCTGGGGAACCGGCAGGTTTGGGAGCAAGTGGGATGAAAGGTTGGAAGCTCAAAGCCAGGGGGGCTGGTCCATGGGCTCCCTGTGGGGCAGCACAGCAGAGAGCCCAAGCCGTGGGCGATGGGTGGGGGGCTGGAGGGACCCCAGAGCCATCCCCCTGGTGGTTCCCCATGTGTAACCCCACTTCCCTCTCACCTACTTGCCTGGACACCCCTGTCCCCGGCAGAAGGAGGGACGGGGTTAAAATTACCGCCCCACCCCGGTGCTGCCGTGCCCCCCGGGTGAGTCAGAGGGCCCGGGGGTGCGTGTTCCTGCACCGCAGCTGAGATGCCACGTCAGGGGGAGCGGGTGTAGGCCCGAAGGACACAGCTGCCTCCTCTCCGCGTCCTCTCACTGCTCCTCTCCTCCTTCTGATCTGCCTCATTATCTCCTGAGTCATCATCGCTCCCACCTCCGCTGCAGCCACCGCCGCCCGCAGCCGGCACCGCGCGGGGCTGGAGCTGCCGGAGAGGAGAGAGAGGGAAGCTGCGGGCTCCCGAGTGCGACCTCTCGGTCTCCAAAGGTGTCCCGGTGATTGGGGACGGGGAGCAGCTCCCCTGCACGTCCTGCTGGACGCTCAGGTGGACACAGGGGAGTGTGGCTGCTCCTGCCCGGCACGGAGAGATCCCTGGGCATGGTGCTTGTCTTGCAGTGATGCTTTGGGCTGGCAGTCAGGCTCCGGTGTGCCAGGCAAGGCTGCGAGCTGCTTCCCAAGCCCTGCACGTATCAGGAGCCAGGAATAGAGCTGGTCTGCTCTCTGCTGCCCAAATAGGTCCCGATCCAGCTGCTGGCATCACTGAACACATGCTGGCGTGTTGCAGATCTTGGGTTTGGCATGAGCAGGCTGTGGTGGATCCAGAACATGGTTGTGCTCCCCAGAGAGCCCGAGGGATGCTCGGAGATTTTTCCTCCGAAGGTGCTGGGATGAAGCAAGGCCAGGGCTGGCTCCATTTTGCTGCTGGGATGAGAGGCACAGCTCCGAGCCGAGCGGAAATCCGAGGGAGCGCCTCTCTCTCCCCGTGGCACTTGGCAGCCTCTTCGCAGCATTAATTCCTCTTGCTGCTACCAATTTGTGGCTTATTAATTCTCATTTGAGCTCTCCTGGTTTTCTCCCTCAGCCGCCGCTCCGCTCCTCATGCTGCCTCTCCTCGGCAGCCCCGAGTGCCCACAGTGGAAGTGCTCGGGGGGATGGCAGCCCCCATGTCTCCTCTCGGCTGCGTGGGTGCAGCAGTTTAGGTCTCTTGTCAGGAGGTGTCTTCTCCCAGATCTGGGAATGTCTCCGTGGCTCGTCGCCGGCTCGACATGACCGAGGGCTGAGCTGTGGTGGCTCGCAGCCAGGCTCTGTCTCACAGACCGTTCTGGAAGTGCCCTGGGTTAACCTGTCCATCACCCACAGATTTCTGCAGATCTGAGCCTGGGCTCTTCCCCCCATCCCTCTCTGCTTTGTGCTTTGCCTCAATGGCTAATAACTAGGTCAGGAGTTCTGCAGGCCAGGGAGCAGCAGCTGGGTGGGTGGGTGGGTGGTCATCTCCTATCTGCTCCCACTCCCTTTCTTCCTTTTCCTCCTGCCTTCTTGGCAGGGAGACCCTCCAGCCCCCTCCTCTTTCTTGAGGCTGCAGAAGGGTGAGAGCTGCCATGTCCATGGGCTGATGAAGACCTTTCTTCTGAACAGGAAGATATTTTCAGGCAGTAACTGGATTATGGCCCCACAGCCGGGCCGTCAATTGAGCCAGAGCCTGTCCTGGTGGGAGCATCCCTTGGGTACAGACATCCCTGCAGAGGGTTCCCCACCCCCAGCGCTGCTGGGGCACTGCTGGGGCACCTCTGGGGTGGCCATGGCAAGTGGGGAAGTGCTGGAGCTGCGTGGAAGTCACTGAGTCGGTGCAAAAGGTAACAAGCAGCTGAGTGACAGCTACAAGAGCCCCCCGGGCCAGCCACATGCTGCAGGAGGGTCGGGAAATCAAAGGCTCGGGAAAGCTGATGTCTGCAGGCTCCGAGGAGTAGGGCTGCTCTCGGGAGGAGGGGCTCGGCTGGGGGTGATGCAAAGGCCACCTGCTCGCAATGCGCTGTGCCAGCGAGGACCGGGGTGACATTGAAACAGCTCTGTCCCTTGAAGCACTCGGCTCCCAATGCCTCAGTTTCCCCCCGAGAGGGCAGAGCTGCAGCCCCCAAGGGTTGTGGGGGTCCCGGGGCAGCATCCGGTCACGCTGGCCATCCCTGGGCCGGCGCCGGCATCCCGCCCGGAGCGCGGGTGCCTCCGAACAGGCGGCCCTTGTGCGG
>JANPWX010000583.1:659828-679422 GCA_024734555.1 Trochalopteron elliotii | reverse complement strand
CTTTTTTTTTTTTTTTTTTTCTCCTCCTTTTTCCTTTTTTATTTTATTAGCAGCCTTTGGGTGTCTTTTTGAGCAATTAATCTGGGTCATGACATTCGCTGAGCAGATCGGAGAGCCCGGGGCTCATTAGCACCCGGCCGAACGTCGCTGGAGAGATGCTCTCGGCGGCTCCGCGGCTCCGCCTGCTTGTTATTCCGGGCGAGTCGTGGGCTGCGGCAGCTCAGAGTCCCCTCAGCAGAGACCCCACCGCACTGCTGTGGGCAGGGGGGGCACTGTGGGGTGGCCGGGGTCTCCTCCTGCTGTGGTAGCCTGGCCGGAGCAGACGGTGATGCTGTGCTGGCGCTGGGGTCCCTGGTAATCAGCAGGCAGCACCGTGCTGCAGGGCTCAAGGACTTTTGGGGGTCTCAGCCTCCCTGCTTCGGCTTTGCATTGACTTCATTCCCTGTCCATCAGCTGCTGGAGTCCTCAGAAATGACCTGCGGCTGCTGTTGCATCGGCACCTGTTTGGTCCTGCCAGCCCTTTGTAGGATGTGCTGCTGCTCCACTCCCCTCTCCTGGCTGGGGAAACTGAGGCTGGAGAACTCACCTGGCCCAAATCCATTTACCCACCCTGCCTCTCCCTGCCAGCAAGGGAGGAACCATCTCTCCTTGATCAAATCCAGCCCAGTTGTCATAGGGAATAGGTCTGTGATTCCCCAGCTGGGAGTCACCTCCATCTCATGGCTGTTTCCTCTGCGGCTTTGGCCAGGTTTTGGTTTAGATTTCCACAATGCCCCATGGCCATGAGCTGCACCCAAGCTGGCCTTAGACCTTCCCAGGGTTTTCACCCCAAGCCTCAAGTCTTCACCCCATCCTGCTGCCGACCTACTGCACGGCCCAGCCCCATCCATAGGCCAGGGGAGCAGGAATGGCGAGGAAGCTCCCTGTGCCTGGCTGGCTGCAGCACAGCATATGTGCTGGGATCTGCTCCCTGCCTGCTGTTTATCCGCTTCCTTCGAGTTAACTTATGTTTCCATTGCTGCCCATCTGTCTCCTTCTCTTCCTCTCTTCTTTCCACTCCTTCCGTGCTGGCAGGCGCCGGCGGAGCGCGGGGTCCCCATCCCCAGCAGCTCCGGGTGACCGTGGGGAGTGACAGGCATTCAGTTTCCTTCCACTGCTCCTGTATCCCCACGGGGCAGTTTTTGGGAGGATCCCGATTTGGATGCACCCAAGGCTGAGCTCTGGCAGTTCCCTCCATCCACCATTAAATCCGGTAGGAATTCCGTCTGGAGGATCCCCTTCATCCATTAAACCCGAAGCCGTTGGGGCTGTCTCGGTGCCGGCAGCTCCCTCTCAGCCTTCCATTCCCTCCCTTCCTCCCTCTTCCTCGGCTCTCTGCACTCCCCGGGCTCAGCGACGTCGCTCCCATCCATTCCGTGCAGAATTTGCTCTTCAGATGTCTGTGCCTTCCCTGCTCGCGGGAGGGAAGCCCGGCCCCGCTCCCACCCGGAGCCCGGCTATTAGGGATACCCAGGCTTCTTCGGGAAATCACAAAGGCATCAAGAGCCGGAGCCAACATGCACCTGCTTTTCTTGCTGCTTCAGAGAGCCCTTGTGGCTGCTGCCTCCCACTTCTCCAGCTTTTATTTATAGTCTGTCTTGCTCGCGCTGGGGATTTTTTCTTTATTTCTTTCCCTCTCCCTGGCGCAGCTGAGCTGCTGAACTCGTAGCGCTGCCGAGAGGCTTCTCCCTTGGCTCGGCTGCACGGCCACAGAAAAGGGACTGGGAGAGAAACTGGATCCCCACAGGAGCACCCCAGAGCCTCATCAGCGTGCTCTTCATCAGCGCTGGTCACGCCTGTGGGTGGCTGGGGGGTTGTGCACGAGGTCACTGCTGGTGGCCGTGACCCACATTTGGGGCTTTGCTGGGTGCTGTGGGCATGAGTGGCATCATCCTCGCTGTGGCACCAGGCTCTCAGGGCCCCTGCAAAGGACAGACCAGGCCCTGAGGAGCAATACATCCCTCTGGTTGTCTGTGCTGCTTGTCACATCAGTTTGGTGACACCAGTCTCATGCCTGCTGGGAGCTGGGCTGAGACCCAGCAAAGTCGTGCTGCTCATGGCCCTTCAGGGGGATGTTGGGCAGAGATGGGGCTGGTGTTTTTCTCTTTGCCAGCACTGTCCCCTCCCCAGGGCACAGCAGGATGTCCTTGTGCCCAGGGATGTGCAGAGGAGCCCTCAGCCAGGGGACACCAGCATCACCTGCCTTGTCTGGCAGCAGTGTCAGTGCTGTGAGAGGCTTGGGGACTGGCTGGGACAGTGAACCAGCCAGTGCTGCTCCATGTGGGACACTGCCATCCTGCCATGTCCCACAGGGAAGCCACCAAGGCCTGTAGAGTAACTGAAAGCAGAGCTNTAACACTGTGTTCCCAGCTAACACTGTATTCCCAGCTAACACCATGTTCCTGGCTAATGCCTATTCCCAGCTAATGCCATATTCCTGGCTAACACCTTATTGCCACTTAATGCCATATTCCCTACTAACACCGTGTTCCTGGCTAACACCTATTCCCTGCTAACACCCTGTTCCCAGCTAATGTTGTATTCCCAGCTAACACTGTGTTACCAACTAACGCCCTATTCCTGGCTAACACCATATTCCCAGCTAACACCGTGTTCCTGGCTAACGCTGTGCTCCCAGCTAACGCCTATTCCCAGCTAACACCATGTTCCTGGCTAATGCCCTATTCCTGGCTAACGCCTATTCCCAGCTAACACCGTGTTCCCGGCTAATGTGGTGCCGGCGCGGGAGACAAAAGCGGCATTACTCACTGCCGGGGAGGAGCGGCTCAGAGCATTACTCAGCCCCGCCAGCTACTGGGTCTATTCTGTGTGCATCAACCTGGGGGACCGGGGAGGAGGAGGAGGGCAGGGGATGGGGGACTCATTTTTCCTACGGAGCAATGACCACCCACTCCTCTGCAGCCCCCTCCTTCCCCCAGTGTCGCTGGAGGGACATCAGCTGGGGGGGGATGCTCAGGGGTGAAGGCTGTGCCAGTGCTGGTGCCTCCGGTTCTCCATGTGCCACTTCCTCAGGGCTAATTGGAGATGATTGATGCGAGGAGAAGGTGGAGGAGGCTCATGTGTCTGTGGGCTGTGACCTCCTGCACTCCTCTCCTCCAGGTAAGAATGTCCCCAAGCCCCCCCAGATGTGAAGCTGGGGCTGGGGGTTTTTCTGGAGTCTGGTGGATCTGGAACAGCTCCATGAACCCACTGGCATCATGCTGGTGTGGGATTTTCTGGGGTGGAATTTTCTGCTGGGTGAGGTGCACACATTGCCCCACTGCTGGGGAGGGTAGCGAACATATTACCTCCCTCCTGGGGGAGTTTACTCCTGGCTTAGAGAATTTTTTAGGGAGGTCTTGGTGAGGTTGATGCTGGGATGGATGGATGGATGGATGGATGGATGGATGGATGGATGGATGGATGGATGGATGGATGGAGGCACTAATGGAAGAGCACTGGAGAGGGGAGGCAGGGGTGAGGGATGAGCCGCTGGCGGATTTGTAGCCACGGATGCTGCTTCTTAATGGAGGAAAATAATCAATGTGGGCTGAAGGGGGGAAGATGATTTTAAGTGGGGGAGGACATTGCTGCCCTGAGTTGGTGTTTCCATGGATGAGGGGAAGGAAGGGGGACAGTATTCCCAAAGATATGGCCATGAGCAGGAGCAAAATGTGGTGTGGGGAATGATCCAGGGGCAACAACTGCCCTGATAGGAAACACCTTGGAGCCTCCCAAACCTAGGGGTAACCCCAGCTGCAAAGCATGAAGCTTTAAATAGGGGAGGAGAAGGCCTTCCATCCTTCCAGCTTCTCTGCCTTGGTTCCTGCCCTTTTTGGTGACCCTGTGGCTCTTCTGGCCAGGTACTGGTAACATGGCTGGGTTGTGTGGTGGAGGTTCTGGTTGCAAGAGGATGTCCCCTTCCCTGGGAAACCAACCTTGGTATGTGCATTAGGATAGGGTTGGCAGAGCCCTACCCCCAGCAGGACGTGGGGATTCAGCTTTGAGCTCCAGGGAATGCAGCTTGGAGGGCTCTGGGCACGGAGTGGCTGCTGCTGTCTGTTAGGGGAGTCCTGCTCCTCCATGGCTTTGTAATGGGCAGGAAAATGTGCTGGTGTTGCTCAGTACACAGGGAAATTGTTTCTTGCTCACTTCCCAGACACAAAAGGTAATTTTGGGCTGGACCAGACCTTTTCTGGCTTGTTCAGAGTTGCAGCTCCCGTGTCTGTCCGCAGGGTCTGTGCAGAGCCTGGCAGCCGTGTGTGTCTCCACGTGGCTTTGCAGGCACTAATGAACATCCCCCGTGCTGTGCTCCCCGCTCCCAGCGAGGAAAACCTCGTTATCCAGGGAGATGGATGCGGTGGCGTGTTCCCAGATACCCCGTGGCAGAGCCAGGCTCTAGGTCTGGATGCCTGGGTTACAGAGGTGCCTGGGGAGAAGCTTTTGTTCCAAAATCAGTGGTGAATTTAGGGGATTCGAGTCCCACCACCCCGCTGCAGCACCCCTGGGGGTCTCCTTTATTCTCTGCATCCCTCATGTTGCTCCTGTAAATGCACCCTCAAGCCTCTACAAAACACTTAAAACTGCAGCTACCCATAAAAATTAATTGTGCCGTGTAATGCTGCTCCCTGGCCAATGAGCTCGTCCCCACCTGACCCTGACGGGGGGGACCCCATCCCTATTGGAGCCCCTCCGAGGCAGGGGGGACTGGGTACCTCTGCATGTGGTTGCCCCAGCAACTGTCAGTCTCCTGCAGCATCCATCACACCCAACATTTCGGAGCCGTTATCGCGCCCCGGGTGCAGCGGTGATGGAGCGGTGCCGCGGGATAAGCGTCACCCGCCTCACCTCCCTCTTTATCTGGCAGTGGTCATAAATATCCTGGCTCCTGCGTGTCCCCCCTGCTCTAATCCCCTCCCGGTGCTGCTCACTCGGGGAAGAGCTACCCGAGCACAGACCTGTGTCCGTAGGAGCCTCGGCGGAAAAGCAATTAGGAGTTTCCGAAGCGCGGTGTTGTTAATTGCCTCTATCCTTGCAAATGAATAAAGCGTCGAGGCCATTGTTTGAGTCTGCCTGGGCGTGCGTGGCCTCAGGTGCAGCCTGGGAATGTTGCAGGGAGGCTGAGGGATGGAAAGGGTTGTGGGATGATGGGTGGAGGGGTGCTGTGGGTTGTGGAGCCAGGAGAACGGCTCATGGGTGCCCAGCTGCTCTTCCTGCTCCGTGCCCAGCATGTCCTCATAGGACAGAATGTGGTCTGAAAACTGTCCCACATCTTTACCCATTATTTTCCCCTGCGTTTATCCTGCTTTCCCTGTTCCCCAACATCTAACCTGGCTCATGCTGGGGGTTTCCTGCTCCTTTTCTGAGCCTGCACCATCCTTGATCTGTCTCTTTGCATAATTTAAGGGCTTAATTTTAAAGGTAAAAAATATGCTGTTAAAATAGAGTTGACTTTTTTTAGTGCTGCCTAAAACTAAGCAGGTTCTGAGGGTCGGAGCTCAGCTGGGGAGAGCTGCAGGTGTCTGGGGCTGGGCTGGTTTATCCCAGGGATGCTTGGTTCTCCTTAATTAATTCCTAAGGCCTTCTCTCATGCTTTTACACCAAACACCACGGGTTTGGCTCACAGCATCCCTCCCGAAGGGAAGCCCAGCGTGGGGCTGTGGAAGACACCCGCCCAGCTTGGAGTGCTGTCCTCATCCAAGGTTTTGCAGGGGAAGCCTGGAATAAGCGTGAATCAGCCATTCTCTGAGCATAAAGCAGAATGAGCACCAGCATCACCCCCCCGGGGGCTGCCTGGGATGGCTCCTTGCCTGCTGCAGGCAGCTTTCCTGCAGGGAATGCATAATTTCCTTGGACCCCCTCAGGCAACCAGCTGGGAATCTCCAGATTTCCCAGTTTCGATGACAGCGTGGGGAATTTGGGAGCAGCGTCTCCTGCCCTGTCTCGCTGCTCTGGTGATAAAAGGCGAGTGACAGTCGGGATGTTTTGGGGGAGGAAAACATGTAGGGCAGTGCTGCTGCAGGGAGGGGATTGCTCTGCCTTCCCTGTTCCCAAAGGATGCTCAGGCTCTGTCAGGCTTTCCCAGCTGACCCAGGATATGCTGGGCCTTTCCCTGCCATGGCCTGCTCTCCAGTGGGACTGACCCCAGGGATCAGAAAGGTGCTGGTGGGTCCCTGCAGGTGTTTTCCTGCATCCTGAGCTTTAGGTTGCAGGGATGCTCTGGCTGTGCCTGGAGCTGCATCTCCTTGTCAGTGCCTCTGAAGATGCTCATATATTCAAATGCTTCGAGGAGCCAGGGCTCTGCACTTGTTCCCAGGAAAATAAATAAATAAAATCATCTGCTGGGTTTTTCTTGCTCCCGTTTTGCTGGTGAGGAGTCAGGCCCGGGTGGGAGAGAGAAAAGAGGATGGTGGTAGGGGGAAGGAGCACACGGGGATGGGGTGATCAGAGGTGGGTTCCTGCCCTCTGGGTACCTCCAGGTGAGATCCCAGCACAGGAACGAGAGCCCGGGGGCAGGAGTGATGCCCCTGCAGAGGCTGTGCTGCCTCGCAAAGCCTCGAGCAAGGCCACCGTGTCCTTGTCAGCGGGGGTGATGCAGGTACGTGTGGCTGCTGTCCCCGTGGCTCCCAGCTCCGTGTCACCTTCCCCGGCGCGGTGTCGGGAGCCGCGGCCGTGCAGCCGCCGAGCGGTGACCGGAGCGGTGCCGGCGGAGCCGCAGCACAGCAGGGAACCGGCATTTATTTGCTGCGACAGCTTTGCAACAGATTCCTTGGCGGAGCTGACTGCAAACTGCAATCCTAAACTGTCGGACGACTCCTTTTTCCAGCCTGGGAGTGTGAGAAACAAATTTGTTTGGGTTATAAAAACATATTAAAAAGCAACACATTTTGTTTTGCAATATACATAGTTCTTCATGCCAATTTTTTTTTTTTTTTTTTTAATGACTGCCATTCTAATCCCTTCCAGACAAAGACGTTTCTTAATAACTTTTTGTGGAGGTAATTGCTGGGGAGCCGTTTCAAAGTGGCAGGCAGGGAGCTGTGGGTTGCACAGCTGCAAGTGATGGCTGTGCATCGCTCAGGTATGGAGGGAGGAAGGATCAAAAAAAGCTCTTGGGTGTCTCTAGCTTTGAAAAGGTTCCATACCTGGTGGTGCCTCGTGCCAGGATGTCTGGAACCACACAGGAAAGTGGCTTTTGCTGTTCACATGTGCCCAGGTGGTTGGCATCTTGATGTGCATGTGCTCTGTAGTTCTCTGGTGGTTCTCTGGCTGTTAGGCTCTTCCTAGATCCTGGGTTTGGAGTGTCTGGCTCTGAGGAGCATCTTACCAGTACCAGCAGCTTCCTCCCCACCTCAACCAGGGGATAGCAACCTCCTTGACTGGCATCCAGAGAAGGGTCAGGACCCCCAGCAGAGGGTTTCCCTGGTAGGAACAATGTGTTAGGGATCCCTGGGAGCTGCAGGTGGGTTTGGATCCCAAAAAACGTGAGGTCCGTCAGCTCCACATCCTTGGGCTGATGATTGTGGAGTATCCTGGGGTGGCTCCAAATCTCCTTTGCAAACGTGGGGGTCCAAACTTGTTCTTCCAAGTGGGTGTTAGCTGCTCTACAAATCAAGGCAAATGCCTGTGGGTTATTTTTTTAGAAATGGCACTGTTTGATGTGTAATTAAAGTGCTCCATTTAATTAGACAAATACCAAAGAACCTCCAGAAACATGACTATTTTTCTATATTTATTCCTCTTGTGTTTTTCCTAGTGACTGTAGTTCCAATTAAAACACCCTCCCCTATTAGACTGTTGGCTCTTAAACCTGGGAACTAAAAATATAGCAAGACCACCAAGCTGCCCTCCCTACCCCCACATCTTTACCTTGGACTGCTGCCTCTGCATTGCTTTGCTCCCTTCTCGAGGCACTTGCTGGAGCTGGTGGTACTTGACTTTGGCTTTGCTCCATCGTTTCTCCTACCTTGTGCTAAAAACTTGCTGCCTTTGGGCAGAAATATGCCCAGAGCAGCCCGATTAGGATGGAGGGATGGGTTACTATGGGGATGGGAAGGCATTCACAGCAGGCTTTCTCCCACCCCATTAATTTGGGGAGCCTTTGGAGGTGGTTTCATCCCAAAAAGCCCTGCTTGATGTGCCTCCAGCTGGGAGCTGACGCTTGCTGTGGCGGGGCTGGGGGGAACAGCTTGCATCCACTCCAAACATGTCTGTGCCATCCATGCGTTCGCAGTATAGGAACAATAGCCAGCCTGCCAAGCTAAACACGAGCTGTTCCCAAAGTTATTGGCATTTTGCTTTTTGCCAAGGGTCTGGAGAGGAGGCGGGTAAGCAGCCATCAGCTCTGAGCTGCAGCCTGGAGCTGGGAGAGGGGCTGTGGAGGAAACCCCTCCTGATCACCCAGGCTGAGGCAGCATCAGCAGCTATGGCTTAGTGCCTGTGCTCAGGGAAACTGAGGCACGGGCCCTTGGTTTGTATGCACTGGGCTCCCTCAGGGGCACCTCCCTGCCCTTCTTTGCCCCAGCTGCTGAGCTCAACCCCGAGGCACTGCTCCTGCTGCTGGCTCTGTTTAACGGGGAGGTAATTTCCCAGAGGTGCCTGAAGTTGCCTTAATGCGAGCTGTCAAAATGATGTACAACTGTGCCCGGCTGCCTCGCTCCCCCTGCCTCTCTGGTGACAATTTTGTCAAAGATCCTTTTTGAGATGCTGTTTTGACGGGGTGCTAATGGCTCCTTCCTCATCAGGCACTCGCCACGTCCCCGAACGTGCCGAGTGGAAGCTGCTTGTTTCTGTGATAATTAAGAAAAATGATAATAACAGGTTGAAAGGAGAGTAGCTGGGGGTCAGTGCTGCTGGGTTGTTGGCAGCTCGGTGATGCTCACAGCCTGCAAAGGCCAGAGGTAGCATCTCCTCCATGGGCTGGGATAAACCAGGTTTTTGGGAACCTTTGGCATTGCAAGATGCATCTCTGAGGGTTTGCTGGGATGGGGCAGCCCCCAGAAATAAGGAGCTGGCTCAGCTCATCTTAATAACATGAGAGCCTAAAAATAAAAATCAACAAATACCAGATTATTGAGATGGGATTAATATCAATTTTAAACACCCCCCAACATCAATAATGACCCAGTGTAGCCCAGCTAATGAGATTGGGAGCCTCTGCAATCAAGGCAGAGGATTAGAGATGATCAGAATAAATCCCAAATGATGAGGGACGTTGCCAAAGTCTATCCTTGGAAGACCCCTCTGGCATGGACCTGATCCTGGGGGATGCTTGGGGCTGACTTTGCTTGACCCCAAGGCTGGGTGATCTGACCTGGATGTGGGTTTGGGCACAGGCTGCAGCTCTTGGTGCCTGCTTGGGTGTTGGAGCCCAAAACTCTGTGACACCTCACTTTAGCACACCATGGTCAAATCCCACCTGTCTGGCAGCATCCTGTGGGTTCCCACCTCCACCAGTGATGCCTCAGACTCCAAGCCTAGATCAAGACACTGGGACATTTGGACATTCTCAAAAAGCAGTTTGCTCACAGCCCTTGGATAGCCCCAACCATCTTCTCCCACAGTTACCCATGGTCTCCAGCTGTGCTCTCCCTTCCCAGTTCCCAGCTTAATCCCCATGCGTGTTTTTAATGCCTCTGCATGTCTCTAAGCTCCTCTATACCCAGAAGCCAAATGCTCCTTGTAGGATTCAGATGTCTCCCCTGTGGATTAGATGGGATGGCTGCAAATTCCTTGTAATTTGCTCACACGGGGTCTATTATCTGCTCCTGGGAGGCACGGGAGGAGGGGGCTCAGGGGTGGCCCCCCTCTGTTTCCCATCTGTGTAACGCTGGGCCAGGGGGGATTTTAGCCAGTGATCCCTTGTCAGGGCTATGATTCAATTATTCCCCACTGCAGCCTTGCTGGTGGCTACTGGGCAGCACTGGGATTTGTTCCTCGTGTGGTGTGAGGGAGGATGGTCCATCCCTGTGCCAGGCAGGGCTGGATCCTGTCCTCCCTGCTCCGTGCAGGGCTGGACCAGAGCAACCACATCCTGTTCAGGGCTGGTCCATGGCATCCCCATCCCATTCAGGGCTGGTCCATGGCATCCCCATCCCATTCAGGGCTGGGCCAGAGCATCCTCAACTCACACAGGGCTGGTCCATGGCATCCTTAGTCCTATTCAGGGCTAAACCAGAGCAGCCCCATCCCATTTAGGGCTGCTCCACAGCATCCCCATCCCATTCAAGGCTGGACCATGACCTCCCTAGTCCATTCAGAGCTGGACCAGAGCATCCCCATCTCATTCAGAGATGGACCAGAGCATGCCCAGCCCACACAGGGCTGGACCAAGGCATCCTTGTCCCATTCAGAGCTGGAGCAGAGCATCCCCATCCTATTCAGAGCTGGTCCACATCATCTCTATCACATTCAGGGCTGCACTAGAGCATCCCTGTTCCATGCAGAGCTGGACCAGAGAGCATCCCCATCTCATTCAGAGCTGGACCAGAGCATCCCCAGCCCACACAGGACCATGGCATCCCTGTCCCCTGCAGGGCTGCCCCACTGAGCTCTCTCCCTTCCCAGGTAAGCTGGTTTATCAGCTGCCCATGTTGTTAAATATCACTGCTGCTTAATTCAGGTGAATAGGATGCAGGCTGGATTTGCTGATTCAGCAGGATGAGGGAAAATCCTTTCTTTTATTGAAAAAAGAGTGGGAGCTGGGCAGAAGCAGGGGAGTTTTTGGGAGGGAAGTCCTTTCCTGCCAAGGATTTTTGGCTGATCAGGGCTGTGTGCTCCAGGAGTTTGATCCCTGCTGTCGGTTGTCTCGTGTCCAGCAGCTGGAGAACAACTGAGCTGGTGTTTTCAGGTCCTCAGAGGTGTTTTCCCTCTCCTTATGGATGTAGGGATGGCGAGCACCAAGCGAGGGCATCCCTGTGCCTCCCTCATCTCACCCTGTGTGGTGGCATCCCCCACCCCCGAGGCTGCCGCCGCCTTCCCGGGGCGGGGAGCCCGGATTTGTCTTTCTAATGCCTCAGTCAATGGCATCGATTGGGCTGGAGCAAAGGATCGATCGTAATTTGGTCGGAGGGCCCCGGCGCCGGGTGCGAGAGGAGTAATTAGAGCAGCAGAGGCGGCGAGGGCCGGGAGGTCGGGACGGGCCGCCGGAACCCATCGCCTGGGGAGGGACAGAGGGACGGACAGGCAGCAGGGAGGGCGGGGGGCTCCAGCTCTTCCAGCAGCCGGGATGCCCTTCCTGGCACCCAGACCCTGCATCCCAGGCTGGCAGGAACAGAGGGGTTTGCACCACAAAGGGATGGATGCTGAAGCTGGGTGCTTTCCAAACGTGCTTTCCCTCTCCACTGGAGCAGCCCCTCCAGCTCCAGAGAGCAATTTTTTCCCAAATTGGGATGAAGTTGGGTGCTGGGAGGTGCCTGTAAGGGAGAGAACCCACTGTACTACCCAAGGGGAGAGTGATGGGGGACCCTGGAGGGAGCTGGGCCTTGCTATAGTTGGGCAAAAATGGGAGAAATTTCCCTGCAGCCCAAGGGAGAGGCAGCAGAGCCCTGAGCCGGGCTGCAATGCAAATTTTCCGGCTGCACCTTGGCCTTCCAGCCTGCAATTCGCTGGCACATCCCACCCACACGGCTGGAGCCTGCTGCATTCCACAGCCCTGCCTTCGCAGGGGGCTGTGCAGAAACAGAATTTCTTCTCTTCCCCAGCAAGAATTATGGACCATCTGGATTTCAAAGGCAGCTGCTTTAATTGGAAGCTGTTCCTTGCAGTGGGAAAGGAGGGGGCTCCTGCCTGACAGACACCCCCAGCTCTGTCCTCCCGTGCTGCCCATGGTGATGCTGGAGAACCACATCCCAGCTGGGCCCTGGGGGATGTCTGCACACAGCTGGGCTTGGGAGCACCCCAGGGGTGGTTCCCAGAGTTGGGTGGGTAGAAGGGAAAGGAGAGGAGGATGTAAACTTGGGGAAAAGGTCAGGCATGCTATAAATAAGTGGCATCCGGGGAAAGAAATGTCAGTGTGAGGCAGCAGCGACACACCAGTGCCCGAGATGGGGAGGGAAATGTTGTTGTCTGGGGGGAAAAATCCATGGAAATCAGGGCTGGGATGACAGGGGAGGGGGCTCCCCCTGAATCTGGTGGGTCACAGCGTGGCTGTCGTGCTGCCCAGGTTGTTATTGGGAGTGCTGATGCAGCCAGGGGGGATTGGGGCACACATCAGTCACAAGTCTCCCAGGCTCGCAGCACTTGGAAAGTTGTCCTGCTGCTGTCTGACAGGGAAAACAGGCTGGGGCTGAGGCTCTCCAGCTGCTCCACTCCCAGGACCATTTTCAGTGAAGGCAGATAGATGGGGGAGAGCTTTCCATGGTCCTCCTGCCCGAGCTGGGAGCTCGTGTGTCAGGAGGATGTTGCAGGAGTGGGCGAGCACCCTGGAGCCGGGGGATTTTTGGCATGGGGGAGCACCAGCAAAGCAAGGTGCTGTGCTACCCATGCCCACGGCCTCTACAGGGCATTCCCTGGAGCTCTGCCGGTCTTCCAGGGGAGCGAGGCGTGTTCCTGGGGACTGATTGCACATTTGTCCCAGAGTGGTCTGACTCGCTGCCGAGTCATCTTCCCGCAGCCCTGTGAATGCCGGGCTGATTGCTGCCTGGCAGGGAGGGAGCCTGGGGAGGGGGGAAGCTGACTGGGAGCCAAGCCCAGCTGCGGGAAGCGATGCCGACAGCCGCTGCTCCCGGGCCGGGCTGGCTGGCCGGGCTGGTTTCAGCGGCAGCTGAGCATTGGCCAGCTCGTCTCACTGGTTTGAAGGGGTGCTTTGGGGAGCTGTGTGTCCTGGTGGTGCAGGACCCCCACGTCCCCAAGAGAGCCCTGGGGAGCTGTCACCTCTCCCTGTGTCCCCTGGGAGTGCTGTGGTAGCAAGGGGTGACCTGAATCCCCTGGACGCACAGGCTGAAGCCACTGTGTGATTTCTGGATGGGGATTTCCTCCCCATGGCTGGCTGCAGTGTCACCTGCTCATTCCACCTTCATCCCCAAGTTTCTCCTGACCCAAGGAGGGTTTGGGGACGTTGTGGTGTTGCCCTGAGCTTGGGGACACAGGGTGTTGAGCTGGGAGCCTCCAAAGCTGCCTGCCCTGAGCACACTGTCTCCTTCAGCCCTTCACTGGGGCATCTGGGCTGTGTCTGGGGGGAACACATGGGAGGGCCAGAGCATCTTTTCACTGTGCCTGGCCTCCTGTGCAGAGCAGACAGCTTGGAGGGCTCTGGCCTCGGGCAATCCTGTTACAGGTTGTCAGGCTGTTGTTGGCAGGAGTTGAGGATTTGCCCACCTGCTGCGGGGCAGGGAGCAGCAGGAGCAGGACTGGGGCTGGAGTGACACGGGGGGGGTTCCCTGAGAGGTTGGACTCTGCTTTCCCCATCCATGATGTACCCCAGGTTTGGGGTGTACCTGGTATGACTGTAGGAAAAGTGATCCAGCAAGGGATGGTCTCTGGCTGTTGTGTCCTCAGGGGCCACCCTGAGCCCCCCAGCCAAGATGATCACTTTGAGGGAGGAGGAAAACTGCTTCAGCCTGGGAGCTGCGAGGCTACAGACCCTGCAGCCATCATCTCCTCCCCTTGAACAAAGGCGGCTCTGAGTCTCCCCTGCCTCTTGGCTCTGCACAAGAGATCCCTTCTCTCCAGCAGCAAAAGACTTTTCCAAGCCCGGCCCCCCTCCTCGGGAGGGCTGCAAGGCTCTTCCCTGCCCTCGGCCAGCCCAGCCTGACACCTGCCTGCCTGTCCCTTTTCTGGGGTGCTGTGGGGTCTGGCTGTGCAAGGGACCCCAACAGGCTTTGTCCCCTCCTGCAGCAGGGTCAGCACGTGTTGGTTTATTTTGGGGAGACAATGCTTGGATTGCAGAGGGTCCCACATCCCAGTGCTCCCTGCCTGGCACCAACGAGGCTCCTGAGGGAGCAGGGCTTGGGGTGAGGAGCAGCCCCCCCAGTTAGGGTGGGACAGGGCTGGGGTGGGCTCTGGCCACATCGGGGAGCCCGGCAGGGCAGCAGCAGAGAACAGGGAAAGGAGAAGAGCTCCTGCGCCGGTAATTACGGACGAGGTTGATGCCACATGATCCGGGGACGTCAGCAGAGTGTGTCACGGCTGATGACACGCTGCATGTGCAGGGGCTGCAAAGGATGCCAGGGCGAGAGGTTGGAGCACCGGGACACGGCGTGTGCCCCACAGTGCTGAGCCAGCCCTTCACTGAGTCACCTCTCCCCCCCAGCCTGCCAGGGCACCTCTGGGCTGGGCCAGCCTTGTCCCACTCCCTCCGGGAGCTCAGCTGTCCGGCATGGCCGGATCCGCGTGCCTCAGTTTCCCCCGGTGCAGGGAGCTGAGCAGTTGCCGTGGCTCCATGCCTTCCCCCCCTCCGCAGCAAGGAGAGCGGCACGCTCCTGGCTTTTCGGGGAAGTTCTCGGGGAAGCCGAGGCAGAGTGTGGTTACTCATGGCGATGACAGTGCCGATGACAAGCGCCGCAGCCCCCAGCAGCACGTGCTGTGCCTGTGCTCCCGCGCAGGGAGGTGTGTTCCCGGTGCCAGAGAGCCCCAGTGAGTAATGGGGTGGGCGGCAGTGCTGGGTGGTGCTGCCGGGCTGGAGGGGGCTGCAGGGTACACTCTGTCCTTTTGGGATGGAGAGGGGTGTGTCCCCCCATGGGACAATAGGATGGGGGGGGGGCTACAACACCACTGCTTTGTGTGAAAGGTGAGATGGGTCCTCAGGGGGGTCAGCAGTGTCCTGCTGCCCCTTGCTCGGGGGAGCAAACATCAGTTCACGGTGGTTATTGTGGGTCTGGGGACCCCCACCGACCCCCAGGCTGCATCTGCCCCAGCCAGGATCCCGTGGAGCAGCACAGCAAGGCTTCCCCTGGATGGTGTTGGGACAGAGATGCTCCAAGCCGTGGAAAGACATATTTAGGCTGGAGGAGCAGGTGATGAGATAAGGATGGGGTATCGAGTTACCACAGTCGGATCTTTCTTTGAGGTTAACAAGACAAGACAGACAATAGCTGCTGCTTGATCCAGGGAGTGCTGTGTGAGTCTATTAGTGGGCTGATGAGTAATTAGCTCTGTTGGAGACCTGCTAACGGGAGGAGAAAGTTGTTACTGTGACTCAACTGACCCCTCTTCACACAAGTTTAGCGTGTCTTTTCTGAAATACCGCAGGTGGATCATTCCACGACTTGGATGTGCAGCCAGGATAGGCATGGCAGGATATAATTCCTTGTTTGCCATCTGGAGTCACGCGTGTGTGATGAGCCACCGGCGAGAGGAGAGGGGACGAGGAGGGAATGAGCCTAACCCCAGCTGGGTGTGAGTCGAGCCCATCTGCCTGCTCGTCCTCTGAGGGGGCTTGTTTTGGTCTTTCCAAAGAACAGGCTCGCCGTGCACGCAGCGACACTGCAGGCTGGCTCAGCACTTCCAGGCTCAGCTCCCGAGTTTCCAGTGCTCCTGCGGGCCCCTGCCCCGCTGCTTTTCCTCGCTGAGGTGGCAGGGATGGGGTGGGTTCTCCTGGTCCCCGTGCAGAGAGGGGAGGAGGTGACAGCTGGGCCATGTGGGATGCTGTGAGACACCAAGTCCCACTTTTGGAATGTGGGCCGTTCCCTCCGAAGTGCAGGAGGCAGCTCTCCCGGGAGATCAGGTGTTGTGAGACTCGTGACTCCACCATGCAAATGCTGGAGGCTGTGAATAATCATGTACTTGTGCAGGGAGACTCAGCCCCGCGTGGGTTGGAGCATCCCTCGGCCAGGTGGGAAGCAGCTGGGTCCAGATTCCTACTTTCCTGGACTGGTCATCGGCAGTGAGGAGTTAGAGGGAGAGAGGCAGTAATCCATACCCTGGCAAAGTCCCATTTTCAGGCCAGCCCCTCTCCAGTGTTGAGTATTTTTGCTGCCCCATATGAAGTCTGATCCAGAAGACTGCTGCTCCAAGTGCTGGAATTCCAGTGCTGGGTTTCCAGCCTGAGTTATAGCTCATTCCCACTTTTCTTGTGCCACTTCCCAACCCAAAACCTCCATTCCTGATCCTGAGAGCCAAGTCCGAGGGAGAATGCAGCAGGGCTCAGCCAGGGCTGCATCTCTCCCAGATGGATGTGTGTGATGGGGAGAGCTGCATCCCCCAGGTCTCTGGTGCTAATGTGAGAACTCCTGCCTCATCTGTCAGAGCTGCTTTCTTTTAAAAAGCAACAACATTTTTATCCCTCCTGTTAGGCAGAGCAGTGAATTTATCACTGGGCAATTGTCAGGTGACTCAGCTGGGCATGGTGGGCTCTGCTGGCCGTGGCTGTGTGGAGGGCAAGGGCATCCCTGGGTCAGTAGCACAACACACAGGTATGGCTCAGGTCAGCAAAATGCTGCTGCAAGAGCAGCTCCAGCTGGGAATGTGGGGCAGGAGGGTGCCAGCTCCAGGGTGACCTGCATCCCATGGGAACTGCAGTGCTGTGCCCTGCAGAGACGAGGATAAGACATTTGTGTGGGTCTGGGGGATTTGGAGCTGGATTTGGTTCCAGCTCATCCCCTTGGCATGGAGGGCTGCCCAACTGCCTCCCATGTGCTGGGCAGGAGGTGGCCATGGCAGGAGGTGGCCATGGCAGGAGGTGGCCCTGCCCAGGACCAGGGTGCTCCTTGCCTTGCCACTGATTCCTTCACCCGCTCCCGGCTCTGCCACCACAGACTGACGTGCAAGTACAAGGAGTGCCCTGCTCATGTAAATAAACCCAGCTATAAATAGAGAGGGAGAGAAGTGTGAAAACAGTGGGGAATGGATTTCATGAAACCAGCAAATTAGTCTGGAGAAACAAGGGTGTGAACTGACAGCCATGCTCCAAACCAAGCCCATATTTCCAGTTTCTTGAGGGATGTTGGCGGGGCCCCTGTGCTGGGCTCGGCTTGGGGATGCACACACTGGGATCAGGGCTGGGTCCCCCCCATCCACCATGGGCTGCTGATGCCTCCCAGGTTGGGCTGTGCTACCATAGGTGCCATCAATGCCCTTAATTATTTTTCTTTTTGCCTTTGAAATTGTGGCAAACCCCAGGTAAAGACATGGAGATGATCTGACTGGTGACACGGACTCCAGCTAGACCAGAACGCATCGTCTCTGTCTGGCTGACAAAGGGCAGATGGAGCTCTGCCAGCCTTGGGCTGGCTGCTTTGCAGGCAGTGAGTGATGGCTGGGAGTTTTTGGGTGCTTTGAAGGTGGCAGGACCGGCATGGGAAGGGTGCTGGCCAAGAGGTTTTGCCCTCCTGGGCCACTCCAAACCAGACTGTCAGGAACTTGAAGAGCAGTTTTGAGAGCAGAGCTGCCCCAGCACAAGGGTCAGCCTCGGCTGTGCCAACCCCCCATGCAGATCTGCAAGCTTTCACTTCAGGCCTCAGCACTAGGAGCTGAGTCAGGCTTTCATGAGGTCTTGGAATTTGCTAGGGAAGCAAAGTGCCCGGGAGCTCGCGTGAGCTGGGGCTGGGCTGGGGGATGCTCTTGCCTCCTGCCCAGGGCTGTGCCAACATCTGATCCTCCAGGAATGCAAGGCAGAAGCTGTGGGATGTTTCTCCAACTCCCACATCCTCTGCAAGAGTTGGGGTTTGGGGTTTTTTTTTGCTTCTTTCCTGAACGTGCATGGGAAGAGGTGGGAAGACCAGCAGCTGCTCAGACCTCTCCCAATGGGCAAGGGGAAGACAGTGAGTGCTGAGGACAAAAGGATGTGTGAGCCTGTTCCCCTCCCGGGCTGGCTGTCATTAGGGGAAGTTCAGTGGCCTGTTTTCCATGGCTGGCATTCTCCTGGGGGAGCCAGCCCGGCTGTTTGCCCATCTGGCATCACCAGGTCTTTGCAGGGAGGGTGGGTGGGCTGAGATGGGGGAGCACAGGGACACTTCCTGTTTTCTGCCCATTTTCCACTGAAATAAACCCCAATTCTCTCTTGTCAAGTGGGCTGTGCCCAGCAGGGGACAAAGGGGATAGCGTGACAAGGAGCTGTCACAAGTGGGCAAATGGTGTGGAGCAGGAGCAGGGGAGGGGCACAGGTGGTGCAGTGACAGGAGGAGGTGGTACAGCTGGTGCTAGAGGTGACACTGGCACTGAGTCGGTGCCAGGTGAATGTGACACCAAGCTGTGATGGTGGCACTGAGCAGTGCAGGGTCCTGGCAGAGGTGACAGCAGGCTGGAGCAGGGGACAGGTGACATATCTGTCCCAGGTTGGTGGGGCGATGACCCTGGACCTCTGCCAGGGCACAGATGGTGGCAGCTGTGTCACCCTGGGGTGATGTGCAGTACAAGGCTGCAGTGGCACCAAGCAGCTGGCAGGGAGGTGACCCTGAGGGGGTGCAGGGTGGCAGGGACAGATGGCACAGCTGGTGTGGAGCTGGTACAGGGGGCAGGTGGCTCAGCCCATGGTAGGGAGGTGACCCTGCCTAGTCACAAACTGTCATTGGCATGTCAGAGAAGCAGTGCAGGGCAGCAGGGGCAGGTGGCAGCTGGGGACAGGGAGGTGATGCTGAGCTGGCATAGGGGGCACATCTGGGGGCAAGGAGGTGACACTAAGGCTATGCAGGAGCACAGCTGGGGACAGGAAACTAATGCTGAGCTGGCACAGAGAATGCATGTGGGGACAGGGGGTGACACTGAGCTGGAAAGTGATGCTGAGCTGGCATAGGGGACACGTGTGGAGACAGGCAGGTGATGTTGCACCAAGGCAGGGTCACATCTGGAGACAAGGAGAGAACAATGAGTAGGTGCAGTGACATTTGGGGATAGGGAGGTGACAACGAGTTAGTGCAGGGGCACAGCTGTGGGTGGGGAGGTGGCACTGAGCCCGTGCTGTGACACATCTGGGGATGGGGCGGTGCCACTGAGCCGGTACAGGGGCACATCTGGACACAGGCCGGTGGCATGGCACCAGTGTAGGGGCCCCTCTGGGGGTGGGGAGGTGACACTGATCTGGTTTGGTGACACATCTGGGGACAGAGAGGTGGCACTGAGTAGGTGCAGTGACACATCTGTGGACAGGGAGGTGACACTCAAACAGTGAGGTGACACATTTGGGGGTGAGGAGGTGGCACTGAGCTGGTGCAGGGGCACATCTATGGACGAGGAGGTGGCACTGATCTGGTGCAGTGATGCATCTGGGGTCAGGGAGGTGGCACTGAGTAGGTGCGGTGACACATCTGGACATGGGGAGGTGACACCGAGCCGGTGCAGGGGCACACCTGGAGGCAGGGAGGTGACACTGTACCGATACAGGGCACATCTGGGGACAGGGAGGTGACACTGATCCTGTCCGGTGACACATCTGGGAACGGGGAGGTGACACCGAGCCGGTGAAGGGGCACACCTGGAGGCAGGGAGGTGACACTACCGGTGCAGGGACACATCTGGGGACAGGGAGGTGACACTGATCCTGTCCGGTGACACATCTGGGAACGGGGAGGTGACACCGAGCCGGTGAAGGGGCACACCTGGAGGCAGGGAGGTGACACTACCGGTGCAGGGACACATCTGGGGACAGGGAGGTGACACTGATCCTGTCCGGTGACACATC
>JANPWX010000583.1:598231-659443 GCA_024734555.1 Trochalopteron elliotii | reverse complement strand
CTGGTCTCAGCCAACGGGGACCGAGCGCTTCCCGCTGCGGCGGGGCGCTGGCGATTCCTTCATCCCCCGCTGCCGGGGGGAGCCGGGAGCGCCCGGCGCATCCTCCCTCCGCAGGCGCTCGGCGGGGTTGGCCGTGACCTCCCCGAGGGCAGCGGCTGCAGCTGGGGAAGTTCGGGAAGCCGCGGTGCGGCGGAGCCTCTGCCCAGGGGTTGGAAATTCCCTTTGGGAGAAGGCAAGCGGGTGCGGGTCCTGGCGGGGGGGAGCACGGTTGGCTGAGTGTTCCCCTTGCTCAGGGATGGGCAAGCTTTTCTGCGCATTCAGATTTCTTCTCTCATCCTGAGGAAGCGCCTGCGGCAGCTCCGGGGGGTGCGGGCAGCGTTTGCCCTTCCCTGCAAGGGTAGCCCGGCTGGGCAAGGAGAAATGCAAGAGGGATTCGTCGCTTTCCCCTGCAGCGCCCCGGCTGCGGGTTTGGGGGTGACTTTGCTCCCACCCCCCCCGCCCAGGAGAGGCTGCCCTCCTTCTCCCCCCACTGCAGGCTGGCTGCTGTGCTGTGGTAAACTGAGGCACAGGGTTGTCCAAGGTCAGGACGGAGACGGCAGCAAGGAATAACCCTCATTTTCCTGCTCCGGCTTCTTTCTCTTCAGCTGCCAGCCCCCTCCCACTCCTCCGAGCCATCCCTGCAGGTAGAGGGGAGCTGCCTGCCGCTGGTGCAGCACCGTCCCCCATTTCTGCCGCTGGCTCCTCACCGGGCACATGGTTACCCCTGCGTCCCGGTGGTCCTTACCCGGGATGAGACCCTGGAGCCGTGCCCTGGGTGTCACCCACCCTGCCCATGGGGATGCGGTGGCTGCCGGCAGCAAGTGATGCTTGGCTGGCAGCCACCACCACTCCCCTCCCCGTGGCGTGGGGGACGCTGCCTCGGGGGGCACGGGTGGGCTGGGAGGGGGCACGTGCAGGGGTGCTGCAGCCCCCCCAATTCACAGCGCTCCTCCAGCCCACTGGGTCACATCTGTGCCGTGCCACAGTCCCTTGTCCCCCTCGCCCGGCAGGCGGCTCCTGGAGGCAGGGGGGTGTGTGTCAGGACGGGGCTGTCCTCTCGCGGGGGTCAGGATGGGGCTGCCCCATTTGGGGGTACGTAGCCCCTCTTACTGAGCCGTGGCCGGCTGCTGCCTGCCCGAGCTGCGTGCTGCAGTGTGGTGAGGCAGTGTTTGCAGCAGCGGCTTGTACAGGGATGCTTTGCCGAGGAGAGGAGCAGAGCAGCGCGTTCGGCACCTGGGAACTTGGAAATACCCTGGAGCCGCTCGGATGGAGCTCGGGAACTGGTGCCGGAGTGGGTGGGTGCCGGGAAGCCCCGGCACGGGGGTGCTGTGCGTGTGGAGCAGCGTGTACGTGATGAATGAGCGCGCCGTGAGTAATGCGTGGGTGGGTGCCGGGGGAGGGGGTGCTGCGGGCCGGCGTGGCCCCCGCAGGGGCAGGGAGCCCACGGGACTCGCCCCAGCTGCTGCAAGCCTTTGGTCCCAGCACTGTCCTGTCCTCATGGGGAGTTGTCACCCCGCATTGCTTGGGGATGAGGCTATGTAGGAGAGCTGGGGCTCACTGTGTGCCGGTGCCCTCGGTGGAGCTTTTCCTCTTGCCGTGGCCTTCCTCTCACACCACTTCCTCTTTGCTGAGCTGAGAAGCAGCGGTGCTGGCCCTGGGCAGCCTTCTTGCCTGGCTCTCCAAGGGCTTTCCAGGCGTTAATCGGCTCAGAGAGGGAAGGAGGGTGCGTTATCCTCTCTTATGGCATGGGGGAGGAGAGCCAGGACGTGACCGCGCCAGGAGTGGGTGTCAGAGGAGGGATCCGGCCTCCTGGCATTCCCAGCAGTGCCGTCACACCGAGGGGCTTTTCCTCCCTCTCCCACGAGGAGCGTGTGACGCTGTGGCACCACACAGTGAGTGGGGACGCTCGTGGATCCAGCAGGAGGGTTTGCAGAGGGAGGATTCGGCTCTGCCAGCCCCGGGCGAGGGCTCCTTGAAGAGGCTCCCTGGACACGGCGGCGGGCGATGCTGCTGGCACTGACCTTGGCGGGTTGGAGTGGCTCGGTGTGGCAGTGCCAGCGCCGCATCCCCATCTCGCTCCCGGCGCAGAGCTCTTGGGTTTTGCCTCTTTGGCTGTGGAGGAGTCTGGACCGGGTGCCACTGGATTTGGCACGTGTGGCTTTGGCCCCGCTCTCTTCTGGCAAGGGGATGGTTTGGCACCGGGAACAGCCAAGGGCGTTGGCCGGGCTCCCATTTCCATCATTCCCTGGAGGTTTTCTGCTCCTCTGGACCTGTTGGATGGGAGCGCGTGGGGCAGGGAGGGACGTGAGCGTCTCAGTCGATGACTTGGCTTGCCGGAGGGTCCTTGCAGCGATGCTTTGCCAGCTCACTTGCCTTTTGACTTGGAAGATGCAGCTTTGCCGGTGATGGGTGAGCCCCACAAGTTCCTCTCCAGAGCTGTGGTAGAGTGGCACAGCTCCCGTTCACCTCTGGTCCCTCTGTCTTGGAGGTTGTGCCTTCATGCTGGATGAGAAGCTCTGCAGATGGGCAGGCAGTGGGTCCAACCCCATGCCGTGCTGATGGAGGAGTCCTTCCCTCTCCTTTTCCCTGCGGTAGGAATCTCCCGAGCTGGGAGCCCTGAGCGACCAGCTGGCCTTTGGAAAAACAACTCCCTTCCTCCCGCTCCTCCATGGAGAGGCTGGCGTTGGTGGGAGGGCTGCCTGAGCCAGGAACAGCGTGATTCAGGAGCTGCTGGCGGGCAGCTCGGAGCGCTGCCTGCATCCCAGTTTCCTGTTGGAGGGCTGTGAAGGCATCGGGATGGTACCCACTGCTCCACGGGGAGGGGGATGCCAGCCCACATGGGGTGTGATGTGAGGCTGGGCTGGGGGCACAGCACCCTGGCAGCGCTCTCCAGCTGCAGGAGGTCTCTTGTGGGATGGGTTTGGTGCTCCAGCTCCCATCACAGGTGCTTGTTCGGCCCCGTGGTGCGCAGAGGGAGCTCACGGGGAGCACACAGGTAGCTGCTGGTCGTTGCTGGGAGATGATGCCTCCCACGAGGGAGCTGCCAACACCGGATGCTCAACACCAGGCTGGTGACAATTAGAGGGAGGGGGCACAAGGGACACCCAGGTTAGGAGTAAGGTGATCTCAGGGAAGTAATTTTCTTTCCTGCTCCATCTCCGTGCCTCTCAGAGCACCAAGCTGTGCTCCCACGTGCTTGCTGAGCTGCTGCCTGGCCAGGCACATTCCCACCTGTGCCATTCCAGGGAAAAAGGACCCACTGTGGGGCAGCATCCCATGCATGTATTTCCCTTGGGATGCTAGGGCAGCTGCCTGCCTGCCTGCCCGGGGAGGGTGGTGGTGGTCCCACAGGACACCCCTTGTGCCCAGGAACGGGGTTCTGAGTCCTCCTCACGCTGTGAATGGGGCACCAAGCCACCCCTCGGAGCTGCTAATCCTTCTCCTCCCTGGCCCCGTGTGACCTTGAGGCATGTCACTTGACCTGCGCGTCGCCCTTCATCCATCTGGAAAATCGGGTTTAAAACGCAGGAATCGCACTGAAAGCCCAGATGCTGCTTTCCAGCTGGGGGAGGGGGTGAGGGCTGCGCTCCCAGCCCCGGGGCTTGTCCCCACCGGGAGACAGGCGGATGCTTTTGGGGGGCTCTGGATACCCCAAGATAGGCAAAGGGACTGGGTTTGTAATGGGGGGTGCAACCCCCACTGAGATATTTAGGGGGCTACAGAGGTGGGGGACAGGCAATCTCTACACCCTGCCCTGGCAGCCAGGGTCCGTGCAGCATGCTGTCCCTGTCCCCCACCCTGGGCTGCAGTCGCCCCCCTCTTCATTTCATGGCAATGGCTGCCTGCTCTCCTTCCCTGCTGGCCTCCATATGCCACGCTGGTGGCCTTGTCCTCAGAGATCCCTGCCATATCCCGCCTCCACCGATGGGAGCGGGATGTGTCAGAGCACATCTCGTCTCGGCTCACCAGGGAGGAGAGGGCTGCAGGCTCCGGGCCTTGTGCCTGCTCCCTCAGCCGTCCCCATGGGGGCACAGGGTGGGGATGAGTGCCAGGGGTGTGGGGCAGCATTGGAAATGGATAGTGGTGCCTCTGTTAGCGGGCTGCAAGGCAATGGTGGGTCAGGACAGGATGCCCTCTCTGCCCCAGGGCATGGGTGTCCACTGTACCAGGCAGGAAAGCCTTCCCAGGCGTTAATTCCTTTGGAAACCTCTCTGCCATAGCCATGTCCTTTTCACAAAGCACCTGCAGGAAGGGTCCTGCTTCAGCGAGTGCAGCAGAGATGCTGCATGCCTCCAGCTTCACTGAGCCCTGTGGCACCTTCCACCTCTGCCCTGAGGACTGGAGGAACTGGATGCCCAGATCCAGGTGAGGGTCTCCCCGTCCTTGGCATCGCCATCCTGGGGAGCCCCGCGGTGGCACCGTCTCGGTGGCGGCAGCCTTCCCTCCTCTCCCTTTGGGATGCTGTTCAACTCCACCTCCGCATCTTGTATTCTTGCCTCCTGGCACGCGGCGTGCTTTTATTTTTCCTGGGTCTGCTTGGATGACGAAGCCTGTTGATTACTTGTTTTTCTTTACGAGGCATCCCCCAGCTTCACGTGAGCTCCTGCGCCGAGGCGGATTTGGGGTTCGCATCCCCGCTGCCGCTCCCTGATGTTGACCCGGTTTCCAAACCGCAGATTCAGCCTTGAAACCTCTCTGAACTTGGCTGGGAAAATCAAGTGGGTTTAAAAATACCCCGTCTATTTGTGCTCTGTTTCTTCTGGCGTCTGCGGGTTGTTTTCAAGCGTTTCCCTACAAATGTGGGGGTGAGAAAACACTTTGAATCGAGAGCTGCAGTCTCCATTGCTCGCTTTCTTCATGGTCTGGACTCGGAAGGAAAACCTGGTCAGGGTTGGGACCGCAGGGTTGGTGGGTTGGGAAGTTGAGGAGACCCAAAGAGGGTTCGTGAGGCATCTCCCCGTTGCCTTCCTGGCGCTCTGGCAGTGGGGACAGGAGGGCACGGGGCCGGTAGCGGGGCGGGTGGCAGCTGGGGAGAGCCGGGGGCCGGTTCTCCGCCGTGGCTGCCAGTCGGCCGTGCGCTGGGGAGGTGATGCTCAGCCGTGCGTGCAATTCCCCACCGGCCTTGCGATCAGACACCGGCGCTGCGAGCTGCCGGGGATGACCTATTTTCCTGCGCCCGGGCAGCCCTGGCCAGGCGTGGGTCCGGCTGAGCGGATGGCTCGTCCCCTCCCCGGGGGCGTCACCCACTGCTCTGCCAGGGAGCCAGTCAGGGGATCCTGGGGTAGTGTGACTCCCTGGCGCCCATCCCCAGGGTGTCTGGGTGGCCTCTTGGGCAGCGAGCTTGCTCCAGCTGGGCAAACATCAGCATTCCAGGCTCCAGTTGGTGGAGAGGTGCTGGAAACCAAGATTCCCTCTTGGTAGCCCAGGAGCTGGAGCGTTGGGGTAGGTGGGGGGCTTGGGAAAGGGATTTGGGTGCTGCTATTTCCATCCTCTCCTGCTGGTGGGTAGAGGGTGTCACTTTGAAGGTGACGAGGTGCCGGGGACCTGCTCGCTCGGGTGAGGCGGCCGGGGAAGCGCGTCCTTGGATGCTCTTGAGCAGCACGTGACAGCTCTGTCCCCGATCAGCGCAGCAGGACCACGGGCAGGGATGGGGGGTTCCAGCCCTGCAGCGCAGCACCCCCTCACCCTCCCGGATGGGCACAGCGGGGTCAGGACGGGTTCTCACAGCTCAGTGCCGGGGTGGCAGGGGAGGGTTGACACCGTCCCTGCTGACAGGGTGCGAATGGGAGCTCATCGGCGATGCAGCGCTAACGAGGGATGGAAAGGTGCAAGAGTGTTGTCGAGGCGGTGCAAAGCGTGTGCGGGGGTGTGCGAGCACACCGCACGTGTGTGCTCAGCGATTCCCCCCGCCCCGCCGGGGTCCGGGCGGATCCGTGGCCGTGCAGGACCCCCAGCTCTGCAGGACCCCCAGAGCAGAGCCCGGTGCCTGCAGTGGGTGTGCAATGCAGCATCTGCTCCTTGCAGATGGCTCGCAGCTCTGCACCCCGGCGTCACCCACCCCGCTGCCACCAGCCAGCCCTCCCAGTTAAAGAGCCACCCGTGCCCGGTTTGCTGGTGGCGTGGGGGCTGAGGACGCTTGGGTGACCATCAGCCTGTGACCCTCTCCAGGGACACACCTTGTGTGTGCTATGTGCGAGCCGCGGCCAGCTCTGCCCGCTGCCCTTCCCGCGGGGACACTCGGCTGGTGGGCCCGTGGGGTGGCACATCACGGGCCTCTCGCCGGTACGCGCTTGTGCCAGAGCCAAAAATAGCCGGTGATGCTCGGTGATGCTCGGCTCCCGCGGCGGGGAAGCGGTGATGTCACTCGCCGCCAATCACCGGCGGCCCCGAGGAGCAGCGCGGAGGAGTGGGAACGTGCTTCCCCGAGCATCCCTCCCCGAGCATCCCCCCCAGAACAGCCAGCGGCCGCGTGTGCCAGGAAAACGGGGGGCCCTTCCTTGATGGGAAGGGCGATGTGGGTCTAAACCTAATTTTGGGGACCCCCCCCCCCCCCCGTTTGGTTTTCCCCCATCCCCGGGTTTCCCTCTCTCTCCCTCTCTGAACGCCGTGCTGAGGATGCAGCTTTGTTGCTGCTGGCAGAGCACGATGACGCCAGGCTGCAGCGATCAGGGCGGCACAGCCGGGGTGGAGCAGCCTCGGAGCTGAGACCTAAGTCCCCTGTAATTACCCAGCTGGGAGGAGCAGGGTGACAGACCCGACACGCAGGTCGCAGACGGGTTTCAGGCTTGGGGCTCTCGGGGATGCCCGAGGACATTTGGGCTTGGCTGGAGCTTGGCAGCTTCGGGGGCCCAGCTCACCCTGGCACTGCTGGGACACTGGGTCTGTGGGTTGGCACAGCTGAGCTGTGGTCAGGGGTCCCTGCATGCTCAGTCCTGCTCGCTGGAGGATGCAAGGGTACAAGCTAAAAGCAGCCTTTTCCCTGCCACAAGGATACAGGGTAGCCCAGATGGTGCTGTTGTGTGGGGAGCAGTGCTAGGCATACTCTGTGCCCCTCTACTGAGAGCAGGGGTCCCCAAAACCCCTGTAGGGTCATGGGGCATCACCCTTGCCCTGATGCAGAGGTTGGGAAGCTGTCCTGGAGCATTGGGGTGCTGATGGCCACTGCCCTGACTCCTGTGGTAGCTCAGGGTGGCCTTGGGGCTGAGTATAAGGGCTTGGGACCCCCTGTTGTTTTCAGGGCAAGGGTGACCCATGGGCTGCCCTAGTTGGAGACAGGTGACTGGGGATGGGCAGTACTGCTGCTGTTGCTCTTCTGGGCATCCTGGTTCAATGCTGGGGTCCAGCAGTGGGATCAGCCACAGATTTTTCCTTCCCCCCTGGCAGGTGCCCTCGGCTCGAGGGAGGAGCCCGAGTTCGTGACCGCTCGCGCTGGCGAGAGCGTGGTCCTGGGATGCGACGTGATCCACCCGCTGACGGGACAGCCCCCTCCCTATGTCGTGGAGTGGTTCAAGTTTGGCGTCCCCATCCCCATCTTCATCAAGTTTGGGTTTTACCCTCCCCATGTTGACCCAGAGTATGCCGGTGAGTGCTGGGGGTGCAGGGGGACGAGGGGAGGGTGCCAGGTCCCTGGCCCGGGCTGCGCGGCTCCGCTCCATCCGCTCCTCCGTCGGAAACCACGCGGGCTCTGCCTCTCGTTGCTCGCTTTCCACCCAGTTGGTTTTAATTAAGCAGCAGCGTTAGGAAGCCAGCTGGGCTGCGTGGGACGGGAGCAAGCGAGGCAGAGAAACCCAGGGTGATGCGTGGTGGCAGTGGCTGCTGCTGCTGCCGCTGTGCCCCAGAGCAGCTGTGAGCCCAGGGAGGGATGTTGGGGAGACGGCGGGGATGGAGCCAGGGCCACGTGCTGGGCGGAGGTGACAGGTTGGAGCTGCAGAATTCATGTGGCTGCTCGCCAGTGTGCTGCCTGTGACACGTGGCCGGTGTCCTCTGGTGGGATCCGTGAGCTGGAAACCAGCCCTGAGAAGGTTGGCATGGCAGGACCGACCCATTGTGGTATCCCTTTCCCCTGTGGAATGCTGTCCTGGGAATCTTCCCTGGATTTTGTGGGATTCTCTGCCCAAATTGCTCTCTAAGAAATGCTGCAGCAGGGAAGATGCACGAGCCCAACTGCCAAAGCCCTGCCAAACTCAGCTCAGCAATGAGTGATCCCACAACCAGGGTGGAGGTTTAGGTTGCTTTGCTCCTGACCCAGTTTTTGGGGCTGTGCACGGGGTCAGCTCAGGGCTGCCTTGCTTTCTGGGAGTCTCCCAGGTGGGGAAAAGCTTTGGGGCACGCCTGTGTGCTGGCTGTGCTGCTGCCAGCCCCCGGCTGGGAGCAGAAGGCCGGTGTCGCTGCGGGCAGATATTGCTCCAGGCACCTTGCCTGGCCCTGGCAGCTTGGCTCTGCCGTCCCCAGACGGGCCCGTGTGTCACCGGCCTGGCACCACCGGCCTGGCACCACCGGCTGCAACCACACTGTGCAGCTCAGCCAGCCCCAAACTGGGACAGTGCCCACACGGGGATGGGGTGTATGTCCCCTGTGGTGATGCTGTGGGGGGTTGCTCCTGGTGTCAGGACGGGGGTGTCCCCTGCAGTGATGCTCTGGGGACTCCTCCAGATTGGAATGAGGTGTCCCCTGCAGTGATCTCAGAGAGGCTGCACCCGTTTGGGATGGGATGTGCCCTGCAGTGATGCTCTGGGGGCTGCTCCTGTTTGGGATGGGGTGTCCCCTGCAGTGATCTCTGCACCAGTTTGGGATGGGGTGCACCAGTTTGGGATGGGCTGTCCCCTGCAGTGATGCCCTGGGGCTGCTCCAGTGTAAGGATGGAGTGGCCCTCGTGGCCATGCTCGGGGAGCTGCACCAGTTTGGGATGGGGTGTGCCCTGCAGTGATCTCTGAGGGGCTGCACCAGTTTGGAATGGTTTGTTCCCCACAGCGATGCTCTGGGAGCTGCAGTTTGGGATGGGATGTCCCCTTTGGCCACATTCTGGGTGGGAGCCACTCCAGTTTGGGTTGGGGTGTCCCCTGCAGCGATACTCTGGGGGCTGCTCTGGTGCAGGGATGGGGTTTCCCTTGCAGTGACACTCCAGGGGCTGCTCTGGTGTGGAGGACCTGGTGCCAACGCTGTGCTCTCCCACAGGCCGGGCCAGCCTGCACGACAAAGCCTCCCTGCGCATTGAGCAGGTGCGCTCTGAGGACCAGGGCTGGTACGAGTGCAAAGTGCTCATGCTGGACCAGCAGTACGACACCTTCCACAACGGCAGCTGGGTCCACCTCACAGTCAATGGTGAGCGGGGTGGGGGCTGAGGCATCCCTGTGGTGCCAAAATGGGATTTCTGCTGGATGCTGGATGTCTGCTGGACGCTGGGCGTCGATGGCATCCGTGCCTGGCAGACACGCCAGCCTGAAGCCGTTCAGGCTGGCTGCTCCAGCCAGGGCGTGACTTCAAAAGGGACAAAGTTTTATTAGGGATTCCTCGGTTTAATTACGTGGAGCTTGTTTAAAGGAGAGACATCAAGGGCAGGGGCTGGGAATGAATCTCCTCTCAACAAACAGATCAGAAAATCAAATCTTTGTTTTCTTGAAATTCAGATTTACTCAAATTACTTTTTCATTTTATTAAGGCTGTATATTAAACTAATTAGCAAATTGTCATTCTCCGCATCAGGAGAGAGATCTTTATTTTTAGCCCAGCAGCAGGGCTGTGCCTCTCCTGCTGCAGTGGGGTGGCTGGAGAGATGTGGCCACTGGCAGCTCCTCGCTGGTCTCGCCTTGACCTTGTGCAATTAATTTAACCTTTGGGGGGATGGCTGTGCTGTGGCACAGAGCAGAGCCACCTAATTGAGCCCAATTAGTGAGCGGGAGCTTTGCAAGAGGGGCAGTGCAGGCCACCATCCCCATCCCTGCCTGCTGCCCTGCCTGCCGCTTCCTGCTCTCCCCCAGGCTGCTAATGAGCTCCAAGGGCTCGGGAAGGAGGGCGAGAGGAGGAGGAAGGAGCAGGATGGTGGTGCCTGGCTCACCTCTGCCGCGTGCACGGATCCTGCAAACCGCCATCCAGAGGGGCTGGAAAATGGCTCCAGATGCCCTGTCCCTCCCCTTGGCAAAATGGGCCAGTTTTGGGGCTTTTATGTAGCACGGGATGTGCAGGGACTTAATAACAATATAATAACCATAATCCTCCCAGCCAGAGGAATTGCTTTCAGGGTGAGGGCTGTGGCTTTCCCCCAGCACATTACAATGCTTAATTTTCTTAGGGGGAAAATAAAAATCATTTGGGGAGAAACAAAATATAATTCCTTTTCTTTTTTTTTTTTTTTTTTCCCCAAGCAGATTAAATTGCCAACCTGTCTTCCTCTAAAGTGGGCTTTAACAACCGCGGGTAATTAGGGGCGGGCTGTAATCCTGCCAGCCTCTTTCATCAGGAAGGAGCCTTTCGATCTGCACTGCGGTGTTTTCCCATGTTTTGACAATAGCGAGTTAATGTGCAGCGGGATGGGGGGAGGACGTGGTGCTGGTGGGGAGGAGAAGGGACAGGGCTGGGGTGCGATGTGGCACCTCTTGGTCCGTGTCCCAAGGGACACCCCTCTCCCTGCAGCCCCATCTGCCTTTGAGGTGGTCCCAGCCCCGCTGTGGGGATGTGCAGAGTGTCATCTGTGAGCAGGCAGCAGCTTCCCCTCTGTCCCCGTGTGCCCCCAGACCCACAGTAGCCATGGGTGATCTAGGGGGGTGACGGTGGTGTCCTGTGCCCCCAGCTCCCCCCACGTTCACGGAGACCCCGCCACAGTACGTAGAGGCCAAGGAGGGCAGCAGCATCACCCTGACCTGCATGGCCTTTGGGAACCCCAAGCCCATCGTCACCTGGCTCAGAGAGGGAGACCTGTTGGGTGCCAATGGCAAGTACCAGGTAGGTGGGAGAGGGCTGCTGTGGGGACTCCTGGGCTGGGAGCTGGCAGGGACATTGCTGACAGGACCATGGTGGCGGCAGCTCTGCTGTGCCTGGAGCCAGCCGTGCTTTCTCAGCACTTCTACTTGGTGAGATGCCCATTTTCCCCCACCCCATCCCTGCTGAGCTGCAGCCTGTAACTCTGCCAGCCCTTGGGTGCAGGCTGGAGACCCCCCCCACGTTGCTTGGGACAGCCCTGCTCCTGCACCTAATCTGCTCCCTGTGGACTCAGCCCAGGGGCTAAGACCCTGGAGATGGGGTGGGGGCTGCAGCCTGGGGTAGTGTCCCCCTGGCAGGGATGGATGCAGCAGGGCTGGGGTAGGGGAGGGTTGAGCAGTGAGGATTTCCCCTCCTCCCCTCCCCTTCAGGACCCTTTTTGCATCCCAGAGGCTCCCAGGCAGAGATTCCCCCCTGAGCTGTAATTGGTAAATCAGGCATTGGAATCAGCGCAGGCACTAATGAGAGTAATTAGGAATCATTTGTTACTAATTGAAATAGAAGGATGAGGCAGAATGAGGTGGGGGGGGAAGCCTGGCTGGGAGGCCTCTCTGTGCATGGGGGTGCTGCTACCCCAAAGGTGACAGTCCCTTGTCCATCCTTCTGCTGTGTCCCCAGGGGGAATCCATCCACTCCCCTTCCAGCTGAGAGGTGGCCCCACAGGGAGGACAGTGGCCAAGCTGGGGTCTCCCCCTCATCCCCCAGCAGGTCCTTGGGGGGCAGGGAATGCTCCAGCAAGGCTCCTTGTGAAGCTCCAATGGTGCCGGGGCGCTTGGCAGGAGTGGTTTGGAGCCTGCTGCCTGCCAGTCACTTCTGGGAGATGAATGCGCTGGGATGGTTATTTATTTATTTCATGATTTTTTTTTTCCCTTCCCCTTGGCGTCGAGCAGCAATGCGTGTGTTGGTTTATTAATATCCCAAGTCTTGCCGAGCGGGGAAACCCGTCTCTCATCCAGCCCTAAAAGCGCCAGCAGCTCCCTGCCGTGGGAAGCAGGGAGGGTCTTCCCCTGTCCCTCTGGAGGTCCCTGCCCACGCTCCAGGGTCTTCCCTTGTTCCCAGGTGAGCGACGGGAGCCTCACGGTGCTCTCGGTCAGCCGGGAGGACAGAGGTGCCTACACCTGCCGGGCCTACAGCATCCAGGGCGAGGCCGTGCACACCACGCGCCTGCTCGTCCAAGGTGAGACCTTCCAGCTGCTCAGTATCCCCTGGCAAGCCGGGATGGGGGGGATCTCCATGGTGGTGCCACCCTGGAGCCACCGCCAAGGCCTCTGTGCCTGGCACGGTGCTGCCTGCCCCGTGGCTCTGCATCCGGTTTGTAGGATGGAGGAATCTGCTTAATTGGGGCACGGTGGTGGCCGTGCTGATGAGCATCCAGGCCCTGATGGCAGCTCAGTTTTGTTTGGGGAGCAGGGAAAAGATTGAGGCTGTCATGAAGCGCCTCGTCAGACAGCCGTGATGCATGACAGGCATCCTGCTCCTTGCTCCCTCTCTTATTAAATAAATCTTTAATTAGGTCAACAGCTACTGGTAGAGAGAGGAGCACGGGGTGTCCTCTGCTCTTCTTTTGTGGCAGTGGTGAGCTGCTGGCTCCCGGCAGTCTGTTCCCCCTGCATTTTTCCTGTGGGTGATACTACCCTCAAGAAGTGCTGTGGATGAAGGGAGGCATGTCCTCGTGTGCCCTGGGTGAACCACCATGAGCATCTCCTCCTCAGAGTTGTAGAGATTAGGCTGGGAAGAACAGGGTCACTGTGGTTCTCAGTCAGCCCAGAGATTAGGGAAAGGGTTGAGAATAACAGGGTGACTGTGGTTCTCAGTCAGCCCAGAGATTAGGGAGAGGGTCACTGTGGTTCTCAGACGATCGGGACCAACCCTGCCCCACAGCCCTCCAGCAGCTCCCAGCCAAGATGCTGTGATGGAGCTGAACCCGAGCAGCTCTTGTGGGGACACCTGTAGTGGTGGGAGTGACACTTTCCTCTTTCCCCCTGCAGGACCTCCCTTTATAGTTTCCCCTCCGGAGAACATCACAGTCAACATCTCCCAGGATGCGCTGTTCACCTGCCAGGCCGAGGCCTATCCCGGGAACCTCACCTACCTGTGGTACTGGGAGGAGGAGAACGTCTACTTCAAGAAGTGAGTTTATAGCCGGTGGAGCAGCGTGTTCTCCTCCTCCTGCTGCTCCTGGGTTGTGCTGGGAGCTGGGATTGTATTAGGCTTTGCCCCTGGCTCTCCTCGTGATCCTCCTCTCCTCTTCCCCTTGCAGCGACTTGAAGCTGAGGGTGCGGATCCTGATCGACGGGACGCTGATTATTTTCCGTGTCAAACCAGAGGATGCTGGAAAATACACCTGTATCCCCAGCAACAGCCTGGGCCGCTCGCCATCAGCCTCTGCCTACCTGACAGTGCAGTGTGAGTGCAGCCATGGGGCTGGGATTGATAACACTTGGCTCGCAGGCAGCCCCAGAGGCTCTCTTGTCCTGGTATGACACTGGGAAAATCAGGCTGATGTGACAGCAGCCTTTGGATGAACACGGAATCATCCTCAGCAAAAAGGCTTGAGAGCATCCCACGTGGGTGTAGGAGACAAGAAAACAAATGGTCTGAGCAGCCTGAGTGACACAGCTCAGCTGGGACCGGTGTCCACCTTTGCTACAAGTGCTTTTAATTAGGCGAGCATCATCACATGGCTGCTCCCTCACCCTTCTGGGAAGCACCGGGTCAAGGCTCTCGGTGCCAACGAGTATTTTTTGGTGTTGATTTTGGGGACTCATTCCTGTGGCTCGGCCGTTCCTCGAGCTGCGGGGCTCGGCGTGTCACATTTTTCAGGCGGTAAGTGATCTAAACAAGCGGAGGAGAAAGGGCTGTAGCAGCAGCGTTGCTTCCCACGCTCGCTCGTTCTCCCGGGATCCCCGGGCGGTAATGGGTAGTGTGCCACCGGCATCCTGTGGCATTCCACAGTAATGGCCTCAATTGCCGCCGCTCCAATTGCAATATTGCTCTGCTCGAAAAGGCTGCGGCACTTTATTTCATAATGAAAGACAGGCCTGAGCAAAGTGGGCTCTCAGCGTGGGTTATCCAAGGCTGCCTTAGAGCTGCTGCTGCCTTTAGACCTGGTGCTGGTTTGTGGGGAGCTTCTGAGAGAAGGGCTGGCAGGTCCCTGTGGGGACGGATGAAGGGGCAGAGTGGGCAGGGGGACGGTGTGAGTGGTGCTGTGCCCAGGCACAGGCATGATTCGGGGCTTGGATGTGCCCAGCTGGGTGGCTCTCGGGAAAGCCTGTGGCCTCAGGCCATTAAATCTGCCCTGCCGCTAATCCAGGGCCGCTTGTCAGGGCTGATAGCTGTTAAAAATAGCTCTAATGGCAGGGAGGACAGCTCCGGCAATCTGCCGCTCAGCCAGGCTTCAGCACGAGGAAGGGTGATCGGCTTTGGGTGCCACAAACCCTTTTCCTCCTGAGCAAACCTCGTCCACACCGGGGCTGATGCCACGGGAGGGAGCTTCCCATCCTCTGGAGGGAGCTTCCCATCCTCCGAAGCAGATGGGGATACAGCTCTGGGTCATTAGTGGGCTGGGCTGGCCCCCGGCCAGTGACCTAGTAGTGAAAGGCTCGATCCCATTACCCTCTCCCGCACTGCTGGAGTCCTTGATTACATTTCCTAAGAGGTGGAGTTAAGCAGAGGGGGGTAAAGCCTGCTCCATATGTGGCACTGGGCAATCTGGGTTATGGTGCCACTGCTGGGGGCGTGCGGTTTTGGGGAGTGGTTGAGGTGACGTGCTGGGAGCAGAGCTCCCAAACTCTGCTGGTTTTGCCCCAAGAAAGCAAAAAGGAGAGGACAGCCCCACATCTTCCATCCCTTCCTATTAAGCACCTTAATGTTTATCCCCCACTTTGCATCAGCAGTGCAGGGATGCTGTACCCCAAAACCCCCACATTTATCCCTTAATGCAACGTAAGCCCCATCAGGATTTTCCCATAACCTCGTGCTACTGGTGTCTAGACGAGATTGTAGAAATACTCACTCTTCTTATTAAAAATAACATTTTTTTTTAAATCTTCTTATTAAAGAAAGTCTAGATTCCCTTCAACCCACTCGCACTTAATTAAAAAGCTCTTAGAAGTGCAGTTAATGACACATTCTAGACTGGAGGATTGCGAGACACCTCTCTGTGTGGGTGGTGCAGTGTGGAGGGGGGGGGTTAGATCTGTATTTTAAGGTTTTTGCATCTTGGAAAGGGTGAGGTGGCTGCTGTTCAATAGGACCCAGCCTCAATGAAGCATGAGTACAAGCAGATACAGGAGGTAAAGGACTTGTGGCAGCCTGGACATGGATCTCTTTTCCCATCTGGGTGTGTTTTAAGGCTTGGCAGTTGAAATAGCTTTGACTGCTGGCATGTAAAACCAGGCTGTGCTGGGTGTTCGTCACACCTGGCACGTGTGGTGCTGTAATGGAGCAGCACAGGCTTCAGCAGGATGCAGGTTAGTGTGGAATTGGAAGCAGGCATATCTCACATTTCTTCTTAAATGCAATCTTTAATGAGCCCCAGGTAGTAACACCCTGGACATGAGCAAAGCCTCGCAGAAATGCCAGCTATTCCAGTGGATTTGTGTGTAGCAAGCCTGGCTTAACAGCCTATGGGAGCCAGGGTGGTGCTGGGTTCAGAACTCACTACAAAAGTGAGGTAGATCCTCTGAAGCCAGGCTGGGAGAAGAGATGGGCTCTCTCCTCATGCTAATGTGGTGCTGCTGCTTCCCTCCCAGATCCTGCCCGTGTGGTGAACATGCCCCCCATCATCTACGTTCCCATCGGGATCCACGGGTACATCCGCTGCCCGGTGGAGGCGGAGCCTCCGGTCACGCTGGTCAAGTGGAACAAGGACGGGCGTCCCCTGCGAATCGAGAAGGTAAGGGAGCCCCCAGGGAGGGGAGGTGGGGGCACAGAGGGGTTCAGACCCTCATGTCCTCAGCAAACACCAGGGAGCACCACCAGGTATCCTGTGGGTCCCTTTCTGCTGTCATGATGCTGCTTTTCCTTATCAGTTGTGGGCAGAGTTAATTCCAGTTCTTGTACCAACAGTGGATGTTCTGTGTTTCCCACACCTGATGCCTTCTTCCCCCTAAAGTCACCTGCTGATGGCCCTGGTTTATTTTTCCAATGGCAACTGGTGGTTAAAAGATCCTTTTAACAAATCTACATCTTCCACTAATCATGGTTTGATATGTCTGAGCAAGGATATTAGCCATTAAATATTTAAAGAAAACGCTCAATATTTTAAATTTTTTGCTTAAATATTAACGATTTGAAGTTGTAATTCCATTTAAAGCTGTTGCTGCTGTGGCCTCCTGTTCCTTGGTGCCCTCAGCCCTCCAGGTGGAGATGTCTTGTCGGCTCCAGAACAAGTTTTATTTAGTGTTAGACTCTGATCTTAAATCTTTTGGGCTACATGAAGGAGCCTGGCTGTGTTTGAATGGGCTGATGTTGCCTAAGTTTCCTCTCTTTACTGTTGAGGAAATGCTTTGGATGTTGGGAGTGGGATTGGGCATCTCCTGGAGATTGTGAGAGCCACCCTGGGCAAGGGTGTTGGGCTTGGCTGAGGGAGAAATAAGGAGCTGTGGTGGGTGTTGGATAAGTGAGCTCCCTGCTTCTCCCTGCTGCAGTATTCTGGCTGGAACCTGCTGGAAGACGGGTCGATCCGGATCGAGGAGGCCACTGAAGATGCTCTCGGCACTTACACCTGTGTGCCTTATAACGCCCTGGGTACGATGGGCCAGTCTCCCCCTGCCCGACTGGTACTGAAGGTAACTCTTCTGCCAAAATCCCATGGGTTTGCTGGGAGCAGTGTCCTCCTGTGCCAGAAGCAGCTCCCGGGGCTGTGTGAGGAACAGCAGAGGCTCCAGGGTGAGGGTGTGTCTGGGCTGTGCTTGGAGATGTGCTTCCCACCAGCGCAGGCAAACCCCCAGGGCACCCTGTCTGGTGTAGCTGGAAATAGCCTGCTGGAGCAGCAGCACGGGTTTTGACACTGGACTGGGGTACTCTGAGGAAACATCTCCCTGGAATGTCCCCTTTGCCAACAAAACACTTAGCCCTGCTGGCCCGGGCTTGGGTTCAGGAGGATTTTAATAAATGGATGATTTGAGCTCCACGTGCTCTGGCTGCGTGCGGCGCCTGGGGCGCGCCGGGCTCCCAGCACAGTTCCTGGTGTAGCTGGGGTGGGAGCTGCTGCCTCTTCCCTCCCTGAACACGGAGTCCTGTGCCTGGGAGGGAGCTGTGGTGATTCATGGTGTCTCGCCGAGGTTCAGATGATAACGCTTTGTGTACCAGACACACACATCCGCCGGGGCGGCTGCCGGGGCGAGGAAATCAGGTTGATGGCTGATGTGATGTGGGTGGGTTTCTTCCTGTTTCGAGGAGGTAAAAAGCAAGATGCTGCTCAGCCTGGAGAGGAGAAGTTGTGTGGAGTTGTCACAGCAGCCTTCCTGTGTCTGAGGGGGTCTGCAAGGAACCTGGAGAGAGATTCTTTATCAGGAACTGTAGAGATGGGACAAGGCGTAATGGGATCAAACTGAAAAAGGCAAAATTTAGGTTAGATATTAGAAGAAAGCTCTTCTGTGTGAGGGTGTGGAGGCCCTGGCACAGGTTACCCAGAGAAGCTGTGGCTGCCCCATCCCTGGAAGTGTCCAAGGCCAGGTTGGAGCAATCTATGATAGTGGAATGTGTCCCTGCCCAATGGCAAGAGGTGGAATGAAATGAGCTTTAAGGTACTTTCCAACCCAAACCATTCTGGGATTCCATGACTCTATGTTCCAGTGCAGTAGCTTTTTGGAGAGAATCTCCCTCCAGGTGTGTAATTTGGTGTGCCATCGAGGCTCCTTAGCACATGTTCTCCACACAATTTTCCTTGCAACGCCTCAAGCTTATCCAGAATGGGGATTGGGTTGCTTTGGAAAAGGCTTGGTTTGGGTGATGGGAGTTTGGGCAGGGTGACACTCCTTGTTTTTCCCCTTGGCTGCAGGACCCCCCCTATTTCACGGTGCTACCAGGCTGGGAGTACAGACAGGAGGCAGGGAGGGAGCTGTTGATTCCTTGCGCTGCTGCCGGAGACCCCTTTCCCATCATCGCCTGGAGAAAGGTACCCGGCCTGCCAGACAAATCTGCAGTGCCTTTGGCTTTTGGTGAATATTGCAGACAGAGAAGCCACACTCTGTCCCGGTAAGAACAAACTGCAGGTACAGCTGCTTCGCTTTGGGCTGAGCCACTGCCGTCCTGTCCCGCAGGTGGGTGGGGGAAGCCCGGCTTGTGGCCACCGAGTAATCCCGGGAAACCAACACGGCAGCATCCGCAAAGCTGAAACACTGCCCCCTGTCCCGGCCCCTCTGCTTCGCCAGCACTGCCCACAGGACACCCTCCTCCTTGCCTGGCTCCCAGGCGGTCACCAGCAGGACGTGGCAGTTGTGGCAATGCCGTTCTCGCAGCACACACCTCCTGTGGAGGGGAGGGGATGTGTCACCACAGCATATCCAGGGGTCTCTTGGCTCTGGACCAGTCAGCAGCTGCTTTACTGCCCCGTGACTTCAAAGACCCTGGGAAGAAGCTGTTTTTATGATCCTGAACTGGATATAAAGATTTCAGGATGTCCCTTTTCATAGAGCAGGGTGTGGTGGCACAGCCTGGGAGCAGCGAGGGCTTTCCAGTCCTCCTGCAGCCTTCCCCTTGCTTCCCACCTTTACTGCTCCCATAGGAAAGAGGAGGAGGAAACCTCCTGGGCTCTTTGTTGTGCTGTCAGGAACTTCCCTTCAAGCCTTCTATGCCCTTCTTAGGGCTTTCGAGAGTGAGCTGGGTCCCTCTGTCACCCAGTGGGACCATCCCCAAATCTTGTGTCTTGAGCTGCTGGATCTCTGGGTCCCTTTAAGCAGCACGAGGAGGACCATGACTTGCACACATTGCAAGTGACCTGCCTAAAGCTTGTTGGCAGTTTAGTCTTTTTTTCCATCTTATTTTTCTTTCCGTGCCCTTACCAGTCTCAGTCAAGTTTCTTTCCAATCCCACTTGTGCCCTTCTGGTAGTCCCCCTCATTTTGTGTCTCTGGGGTTATCTCCTCCAACTCCAGTCAGGGCTGGCTTGGGCTGGGCTCAGTTTGCCAGTGGGAGAAGCCAACACCCTCCCTCCCCATCAGCCCACCAGTGCTGACCAATCTCTTGAAGGACTCCTGGGCTTGCACTGGTAACCCCACGTGTCCGTGGGCTCCTCTGCTCCTCCTTCTTTGCATCAACCTGTCGGTCCTGGTGTTGATTAGCTGAGTCCACCACATGAAGAACAGCTGAAGAGGACTCAGGACAACGTGGGATTTGCACAACTTTGGCTGATGGGCATAGATGAGTTGTTGTTACAAGATCCATCTTTCCACTTGGCTTGAGAGATTCCAGGCACCTCCATGCACGCCATCCTCCCACATCCCCATGGGGCCATTGCTGCCCGGACCTCTGATGTGAAGAGTCCTGCCTCTCATCTGCTGCTGACTCAGGCTGAGGAGCAGTTTGGGCATCTCCTGGGGCAGCCTGTGCCTTCCCCATCCCGGGAGGGGGTTTGCTGGGACGGCCGGTGCCCCTCCCCGCAGCAGTTTCAGCTTTGGATGCCGGAGGTGGAGCCCTGGCGCGGGGCTCGCTGTCCGTGCGAGTGCCGTGGGGTTTCCCGCTTGTGTGTGAGCGCTGAGCAGCAGCCTCCTGACGCATGCCTCTCGCGTTGCCCCCCAGGTCCTCTCGGAAACGGGGGAACCGTCTGCCTTGCCACGACCGGAGAGACCGGATCCCCTGCCGGTGGCCGGCGGTGTCCCCTGGGCCGCGCAGGTAGCTTAGTGACCCCGCCGCCGCCTCGCCCTGCCCCACGACCCGCTGCTGAGTCATGTTTGTTCTCTCTCTGCCCGCCTCCCCCCCAACCCCGCTCCTTGCCCAAGGTAGGGAAGCCCAGCAGGAGCAAGCACAACACGCTGCCCGGCGGGACCCTGCAGATCCGCTCCCTCGGCAAGGACGACCACGGCGAGTGGGAGTGCGTCGCCACCAACATCGTCGCAAGCATTACTGCCAGCACCCACCTGACTGTCGTAGGTACGGGCAGGGGGGAAAAGGGCCTGGGCAGAGCCCCCCAGGCAAGGCAGGAGGTAGGGATGGTCCCTGTCACAAAGAGAATTGTGTCGTGTCAGGACAAAGGGGAGTGGCTTTGAGCTGAGAGACAGAAGGTTTAGATGGGATATTGGGAAGGAGTTCCTCCCTTTGAGGGTGGTGAGGCCCTGGCACAGAAGCTGTGGCTTGCCTATCTCTGGAAGTGTTCAAGGTCAGGTTGGACAGGGCTTGGAGGAACCTGGTCTAGTGGAAGGTGTCCCTCCATATTTGTCCTGGTTTAGGGCAAATTTGGGATCTCCAGGACACCATGTCAGGAGGGTTTGAATGGATGTCCCTTCAAGTTCCTTCCAACCCAAACCACTCTATGATTCTAACAGCAATGTCTCCTTTAGATGTTATTTCCTGGTGGAGTTGCCTTTTTCTGTGCTGTTATTTTGGCCACCTGTCCCGCTGCCATTTCCAGCAGAGATGCCCTTGGCCATTGGCTTGGTGCAAGAGGAGTCCCCTCGGACTGTGGCTTGGGAGAAGACCCCTTGAACCCTGGTGCTGCTCCCCTCTAAGCTGTCCCCTGTCTCCACAGGGACAAGCCCTCACGCCCCGACCAGCGTGCACGTGGTGGCCGCCATGACCTCAGCCAACGTCTCCTGGGAGCCCGGCTATGACGGTGGATACGAGCAGACTTTCTCAGTTTGGTACGGCCCTCTGTGAGTCATCCTGGCATGCTTTGCTCTCTGCTTCTTTTCCTTCCTAGCCAACCCGAGCTTGGAGCAGCGTGGGGGGAGGAGGGTGGGGAGGGTGGCGTGCCTGGCTCTGTGGGCCTTACAGGGCTGAGCTGCCTCAAGGTTCCTCAGAGAGATGGGTGGTGGGGGGTGGTGGGATGGTGTAGTTCCCGTATTTCCTCTCCCTTCTGTTCTGGCCACTGCCTCCGTCTCCCCCAGCAGGTTTTACTCTGCCTGTGGTACATGGGAGACACTTTGCATTTGTGTAGCTGTGCCTCTGGCATCTAATTTCAAGATAAACTGTTTACGAGGCTTAACAGCCAGGGAGAGGATGCAAAATGCAACCTTTACAGAGTGTGTCCTGGAAGAGCTGTGACTAAGCAGAAATGTTCTCTCCTTGCTCTGCGGCTCCCTGGAGGTGGTTAAATCCCAGCTGAGATCATGACCAGCCACTGTGAGATGCTGGCACTGGGGCTGAGCCTCTGGGGCTTTGCTCCCACAGCTCCTGTGCTCCCCAGCACCCAAAGCTGGTGGGTGCATCAGGGCCAGGCTCAGCCCTGTGCCTTTCCCCTGGGCCAGGGGAGGGAGAAATGTAGCTGCAGCAAGGCTGGGGTTTACTTTAGGCTCTGCTGTTTTCATCTTCATCTAAAAGAATCATCCTTGAAAACGTGGAGGGGGTGATGCCTTCCCTTTCCAGGCTTGGGCTGGCATTCTTCAGCCTTTCCTCTCGCTCTCTCATTCTTTCCTTGCCTTAATTTGCCCTGATGGAGGCTGCTGATAGAGAGGAGAGAGGGAGACGCTGCCTGTAATGATTTCTGCTCTGCTCCAGCCTGAGGCTGGGCTGTCTGTCTGGAGATGGGAAGAAGGAATGGATTGAACAGAGGGGGGAAAATGAGGGAGCAAGCTGAGCAGTGCAGACCTTGCTTTGATGAAAATGTCCTTGGGAAGGAGTGGTTAAACCTCTCTGCTCTGGAGACGTGGCTGCATCAGCAGCTGCTGCTGCTCTTGCTCTGCAACCTGCTCTCTGATTCCTGCCTCCTCGTGGCTCTTCCAGACTCCACAGGGAGAGAGCAGCCAGCAGGAAAGCTGTTTGCACCGAGCTTGCATTAAGGAATTCAGGGAGCTGTGAGGACTTTGGATAGGGAGACGGTGATCTGTCTTGCCCTGACCCTAGGGTGTGATCCCTGGGGGATGTGCTGTTCCCTGGGACCAGGGATCTGGGACACAGCTGGCTCATGCAGTGCCATCCAGAGTGCCATCCGTGTGCTCTCCTCCCTGCTGTGGCTGTGGGATGCTCAGGCAAAACACAGCTCCATTTTCTCTGGATTTGTGCTCTCCTCCCGCGTCTGCATTGTAGAGGCTGGAAATGCAAACCCCGCTCCCCAGGGGTGGCTGGGGCCACCACAGCATTCCAGCTGCACCACCTCCTCCCGCAGCAAGGGGGTTCTCCCAGTTTAGTGCTGCATTTACCCTCTGCTTTCCCCACCCTCAGCCCCTCTCTCCTGTGTCCCTGCCCACAGCAGTGCCGGGAAGGAGGGATGTGAGGGCAGCGGGATTAAACACTGCAGGGAAACCTGCCTGGGAGAGGGGCTGCCCTGCTGCCCTCCTGCCTCTGCCACGGTGGTGGGGGATCCTGGGGTCTGGAGTCCCAGCTGGAGCTGCAGTGATCCAGAGGCTTTCCCTGGGTTTGGCGGAGGCACACTGCACATGCACAGCTCTCCACCAACCTGCTCGTTTCCATGGCTTGCTGCTGCTTCTCTGCCTCACCTCCTGCTCCCTGGACAGCAGCATTATTTCTCTTTGCTCCATCTTTTCCTGCTGGGTGGATTCACCTGGCTGTGTGCTGGTGGCTGCAGATGTGCCTCCTTACCTGTGCAGAACAGACCATCTGCACAAATCCTTCCCAAATCCTCTGTGAACACCACCAAAACCTGCAGCTAAGGGCTCAGACTCCCTAGAGCATCTTTCTAACATGAGCACCTGTACTTGCAGTATCGTAGTAGTGCAGTGGTGCTGCTTTGGGATGTGGGATCCTGGTGGGATTAATGGCTTGTGGAGGTGCTTGCATGCTGCTGGGTGGCACTGGGATGGTTCTGGGAGCATTTTTTTACCCTGGGCTTGTGGTTAGACCCCAGCAGAAAGGTTCTGTCCTGAATTCCCTGCCAGTGCCTCTGCTGCTCTGCCAAACCCTGAGTGGTGGCCCCAGGCTGTGCAAATGTGACAGAGACGGGGATTTAGTTAAATGTCTCTCGTGGGATGACATGTACAGGGCTACAGCTGAGGGAGAACTTGGCTCTGGCTCAGGAGATGTCGAGGTATAAATGGGAACAGGGCCTGTCTCCTGCGTCAGCCGTTCCCTTTGCAGCTCTCACCAAAATGCTCCAGCTCCCACTTTTGCCCATGGGAATCTGGTGGAGATCACGTCAGAGCGGGGCTGTTGGCACTGCTGTTATCCCTGACCCAGCTCAGGGCAGAGGGGAGAGCTGGTGGCAGTGCCCCTGAGAGCTGGTGGGACACGAGGGGATGGTGTCCTGTCCCAGCTCGTGGGTGGCAAGTGGCTGCCCCATGTCCATCCACATCACTGCTGTCAAACCAAACCATCGCTCGGGAAAGCTCCATTTTTGCATTAGAAGTTAATGCTGCCTCTTTGTCCTCCCTGTCAAAGAACTTTCCTGAGGATGCTCCCTTTTCTCTCGGCAGGATGAAGAGAGCCCAGTTTGGACCCCATGACTGGCTGTCTCTCCCTGTGCCAGCTGGTTCCAGTTGGCTACTGGTGGATACCTTGGAACCAGAGACTGCTTACCAGTTCAGTGTCTTGGCTCAAAACAAGCTGGGCACCAGCTCCTTCAGTGAGGTGGTCACTGTGAACACTCTAGGTAGGTCCTCCTTGGGAAAAGGGGAGGGCTGGGAAGGGCTCTGGGAGGTCTGTGGGGAGAAGGGGCCCTTTGCCTTGCTCCATGTGTCCTGTCTGCTGGGGATGGAGACAAAGACGAACATCATCAGCAATGGTTTCCGGCCATGTAGGAGATAGTTTGTGGAGGGTCCTGGATGAAGCTCGCAGACTTTTCTGGCTGCATGAGGCTCTGGAAGTCTTGTCCTGAGAGACAGCATGGGAGAGCTGTACTGTGCCAGTCACCTTTCAGATCTTCCTTAGGTTCAACTGGGATCAGGAGATATTAATAGAGCACGAGATCACTTGTTACAGCTCAGAGCCTTTGGGCTCTCAGGTGGAGGTGGGAGGAAGCAGGAAGGCCTGGAGTCACGGCCTCATTAGTCCAGTGCCTTTTGAAAATCCACTTTTCTATTTCTGTGATAAGAGGCCAGACTCCCAAGACGTGCCCTAAACTCCTGGAATGTGGGAACAGCCACAGTGGTCCTCCTGCTGCTGCCGGGGGCACGTGTGGAAGAGGATCTCCTGTGCTCGCCCTGCCCCATCTCAGAGGTGTCCCTGTCCCTTCTGCTCTGTCCCCAGCATTCCCTGTAACAACTCCAGAGCCTCTGGTGTTGGTTACCCCACCGAGGTGCCTAACAGCCAACCGGACACAGCAAGGCGTCCTCCTGTCGTGGCTCCCTCCCGCCAACCACAGCTTCCCCATCGACCGCTACATCATGGAATTCCGCGTGGCGGAGAAGTGGGAGATCCTGGATGACGGCATCCCGGGCTCCGAGAGCGAGTTCTTTGCCAAGGACTTGTCCCAGGTGAGCAGGGGCTGCCCACACCACACCCAGCTCAGTGATCTTTCCCAGCCTTCGTGGTTCTGTAACAATATTGGCACCATCTGCTGCAGCTCCGGGGAAGTTTGGGAGTGGCTCGATCCCTGTGCTCGATCGAGGAGCTGGGCGAGTGTTGGAAAAGATAGAACATTTTAATAATTTCAGTTAATGGTGTTAGGTAATCATAATCAGTATACATATAAATTATAAATAGTGTGTTACTCTTCAATTACTCTTAGCCAGCATTTGGCAAAGTTGTTGTAAGCTGCTTTTGTAGGAGCACAGCTTGAGAAAATGACTGAAACTTAAAGTTTTATAAAGGCACTCTGATATGTTGCAATGAACAAAGCCTGGGAGAGAAGGATGTATTGTTGAGGTTGGAATGTAGGATTTATGGACCACAAGGACATTTTGCAGAAACCAGAAGCTAAAGAGACTAACAAAGTCTCAGTGTACATTAGAAAGTCCCTACAGGAGGGAAAAGATACTAAAAAGACTAAAAATAGGCACTAATTAGCATAAGAAGCGAGAAATCAATAACCAATAGAGGATAGAATACTAACTAATGAAAGAGAATTGTGTAATTTAGAACCAATGAACAATAATTTTTGTTTGATGAAAACATATAAATAGATGAAAAAGTTTTGTATCTGTGTCTGGGTGGATGCCAGAATTTTCCTGGCCACACACCCCCCGGGCAAGGATAAAAGCCTGACTTGCTAACATTGAGAAGGTGGTGTTAGAGGGTTTTATTTATCCTGGGGATGTTGGAGGGTCTGGTAAGATGAGGCTGGAGGCTGTGTGGGGGCCCTGACAGGTGTGTTTGGTGTTCCAGGACACCTGGTACGAGTTCCGTGTGCTGGCGGTCATGCAGGATCTCATCAGCGAACCCAGCAACGTCGCTGGCGTGTCCAGTACAGGTGAGGGCTGGCTCCTCTTGTCCCCCTGGCTGTGGGGCTGTGAGCTGGGCTGAGGGGGCTGCAGGGCTGTGATGGGTGTGCCGAACACGGCGCTGACCCCAGGCTGCCTCCCGATGGGAGCAGGCGAGGACAAATCCCCGGAGCACTGCAGAGCCCAGCACGCCCCGGCTCTGCGGTGAGCCTGGAGAACAAAGCTCCGAGCGGGCACTGGCGCAGCCTGGAAACGGGAATGAAAGGTGGAGAGAGGGAAACGTAGCACTGCAGTGCAGAGTCCACAGGGAAATGAGCTTTGCAAGCGGGAGACTGCAACGTGCTGCAGTTGGTGCGTGTTCCTTGCACATGCAGCTCGGAGGATGCTCCTCCAGCCGAGGGGCAGGCGGAGGAGGGTTGTGATGGCGCTGGGGAAGGCGAGGGCAGCAGGAAGGGATGGGGATGCGGCGAGCCCGGATTTTCTGGCTCTCGTGGAAAACCCGGCTTGGCTATGCTGCGATGCAACAGTCTCTCTCTGCCCCCAAGTGGTGCCGGTGTGCTGAGGAGAGTTTGCTGCAGCCTCCCTGCTCGCTGCCCTTGCTCCAACCTCACTGCTCGCTGCCCTTGCTCCTCACGCCCAGTTTTTCTGATGGGGTTTGGCAGGTGCCCGGCCCCAGGCAGCTGCTCTCCCAGGCTGAAAGCCGGGGCTCCGTGGGGGAACGTACTGATCCTGCATATGGCACACGGCAGGAGCACTGAGGTGTGCAGGATGCACATCTGCACGTGCCCACAGCTGAGGTCTGCTGGGGCTTCACGTGTGCTCCTGTACAGCAAGGGTTTGGAGCCCAGTTTTCATTGGAACACTGAAATGAAGCACTGACAAAGAGGTTGAAATACCTTGTGCTGCTGCAGCATGTTATTTAGTCAGGAGGTGGCTGCAGGTTTGCTGCAGTTGTGTGTGTTTAGACATAAATATGTATTTGCTCAGTGTGGAGGCTGCTTCCCTGGGTGTCCACTAGCTAACACAGAAAAGTTTATCAGGTTGCTTTGGGCAATCTGATCTAGTTGAAAATGTCCCTGCTTATTGCAGGAGAGTTGGACTAGATGGCCTTAAACAGCCCTTTCCAACTCAAACCAACTTATGATTCTGTGATCTGGTGTGAGATCATGAAATCCCTTGGCCCTTAAGCAGTGCTGATTGCACTCCCTGGGTGGGCTGGCTTGGAAGCAGGGTCTTTACAGAGATTATCATTCCTGGAGACTATCACTGTGGCAGCTCCCTGGGGAGGGCAGCAGGTGTAACACTGAATTGTATTTTTTTTTCCCCAGACGTTTTCCCTCAGCCTGACCTGACGGACGAAGGCCTAGCCCGCCCGGTGCTGGCTGGCATCGTTGCCACCATCTGCTTCCTGGCTGCTGCCATCCTCTTCAGCACACTCGCCGCCTGCTTCGTCAACAAGCAACGCAAACGCAAGCTCAAGCGCAAGAAAGGTGAGTCCACTCCCGGTGTGCTTCTTCCCTCCTTCCTTGTCTCCTCCTCGTTTCTCCCCCCTGGTTGTGTTGTGGTCGTAACCTTCTTCCCTGTCTGTCTCTTCTTCGTCCGTGCGCGTCCTCAGGTGAAGCCCTGACTTCCTCCCTCGGCTGTGCCTGAAAGCGCCCGCGGTCGGGAGCGGGAGAGGCAGGGTGGGTGAAGAGGCGCCAGAGAAACTAGCCTGGGAATTCCGAGGGAGCTCTCCCACGTGGTGATAACTCCTAGAGCCGGGGGTTTAGGGCTGGGCTGTCCTCTGGGATGCAGATGGGGAGGCACTGCTCACCTCCTGCAGGTCCCCCCAGAGCTGGGCTCTCCAGCTGCTCCCAGCCCGGAGCGGGCAGTGCTGGGCTAGAGAAGACCCCAAAGGAGACCCTGCTGCTCTGCTTCCCGAAAGCTGGGACTGCAGCCTCCGTGCAGGAGTGGCTGGTAGGGAAAAGGGTGGCTGGGGAGCCGGAGAGGGCAGGGAAGTGGCTCCGTCCCCTCCAGCCGGCGGGGCTGCGGCAGCAGGACGGGCAGGACCCTGTGACGGGAGCTGTTTGTTGTCAGCAACCATTAAAGCACTGGAGCAATGAAACCTTTGGCCTCTTGTTGAGTGTCTTTTGTTGTCTTGATGTTGAGTCTGTCTTGTGTCTGTGGTGTCGCGCCTCCTCAGCGTTCTCTCTTCTTTCCCCTTTTTATTCTCTTCCAGACCCTCCTCTCTCGATAACCCACTGCAGGAAGAGTTTGGAGTCCCCGTAAGTATCTGTCTTAGTTGCAGCACCAGGCTGTGGGGTCTTCAAGGTGCCTCCCTCCTACAGTCATTGCAAAGCTCAAATGGAAATGTCTCATCCTTATTTGGTTGCTCCTGATGAGTTGTGTTTGGGTGTTCCCGGAACTTTTGGGAACACAGCAGTTCACAAGAGACAAATGGGCTTTGGAGCAGAAAGCAGCAGGGACAAATGCAGCAAACTGAGCTAAGAGATGACCCCGCCTGGATCTGTGAACGTTTTCCAAAGCTGGAGTTGGCTGATGGAACTCAATACCACACCACTTGGAAGGGGCTCCTTAGGACAAGGACTAGCCTGCTGCATATGGAGTCCTTCCTGCCAGCTTGGTGTAGTTTATGAGTCATTCTCTGTTGGCTCTCTTTTTCCTGGAAAATTCATCTTTTTTCCTGAAGAGTGCCCTGATGAAGCCTCTTTCCACATATGCCCAAAGGTGGTGGATCGTGGTGCTGCAGAAACCACAGCTCCTTGCAGAGCCCATCAAAAGCACGTGTAGCTGCAATTCAGCAGGAGCACCTTCCTGGTGGGAGTGCAAGAGTCTGGGATGTGGACACCTCATTCTTTGGCTCCTGGACTGTTGCAAAATGTCTTGGTGCCGGTGGATCTGAATCTTACTTGTTTTCAGTTCACTGCACTGAAATAACCTGCACTCTCTCTGTTGGATCTGCTGTCTTTTGCCTCTCAGTCCTGTTTGTCCAGGGCTTTCTGGATAGGGATGAGGGAACTATCCTGGTGCTCTCTGCCTTTTGAGGCGCTCAGCCTAAAGTCTGAGTGTTGAGAATGGGAGAAAGAGTTGGTCTGAAATGATCCATCAGCATCTCCAAGTGAGATGCTCAGTTCTGTGGGAGGGAACGTTTGCCTGATGTCTCTCTTCTCAGGGCCTTTCCTGGGCATGGATAGCTCAGGTGGACATAAGAAATGTCAGAAGGAGTTGGAAGTGAGCTCTGGATGTGTCTTTTTTCCCTGTGGGGCTGTGGAACTTGTTTCTAAGTGTTGGGGTGTTGGTGGAGCTTATTGCAAGGTGTTGGAGTGAGCTTTCTGCCCCAGGTGTTCCGAGCTGCCCTCCCAAGGAGCAGAGATGTTGTGCACTGCTGCTGGCGAGACTCTGCCATCCTGGCTAGCCCCTGCCAATTTCTCCCAGAGGTTCCTCTTTTGGGAGCTGGTAGCACTTTGTTTTCCGGATCCAGAGTTGTTCTTCTGGGCGAGAAGGCCTCCTTTCCGCTCCGGGTGACCGTCCCCTCTCTCGGTTTCTCTCCCCTGTGGTCCAGGTTGTCTTCCGGCAAGGTGAGTCCCGAGAGCATCCGCACGCTCCGTCCCCCCTCGGAGTCCTCTGACGACCAGGGCCCTCAGGCCAAGCGGATGCTGAGCCCCACCAAGGAGAAGGAACTCTCCCTTTACAAGAAGACCAAACGAGCCATCAGCAGCAAGAAGTACAGCGTCTCCAAGGCGGAGGCCGAAGCCGAGGCCACCACTCCCATCGAGCTCATCAGCCGCGGGCCAGACGGGCGCTTTGTCATGGACCCGGCGGAGATGGAGCCCTCCCTGAAGACACGGCGGATCGAGGGCTTCCCCTTCGTGGAGGAGACGGACATGTACCCCGAGTTCAGGCAGTCAGACGAGGAGAATGACGACCCCGTCGTCCCCACCTCTGTGACCGCCCTGAAAGCCCAGCTCACCCCTCTCTCCTCCAGCCAGGAGTCCTACCTTCAGCCACCAGCATACAGCCCCCGGTTCCACCGGGCGCTGGAGGGTCCCGGCGCCCTGCAGGCCACCGGCCAGGCCCGCCCGCCGGCCCCCCGGGCTTTCCACCACCAGTTTTACGGTTACCTCAGCAGCAGCAGCCCCGGGGAGGTGGACCCGCCGCCCTTCTACATGCCAGAAGTCAGCCCGCTGAGCTCAGTCATGTCCTCCCCACCGCTGCCCCCCGAGGGGCCCTTCGGACACCCCACCATCCCCGAGGAGAACGGGGAGAACGCCTCCAACAGCACGCTGCCCCTGGCCCAGACCCCCACGGGGGGCCGGTCCCCCGAGCCCTGGGGCAGGGCCGAGTTCCCCTTCGGCAGCCTGGAGCTGGCCCCCGCGCCGTTCCCCCACCAGCTCCAGCCCTGCGAGGCGGCCGAGGGCTCCCAGCCCACGGGCTGCCTTCCTCGGGGGCCGCCCCCCTCCTCCCTCCAGGTGGTCCCCGCATCCTACTCGGGCATCCTGCCCCTGGAGGCACCAAAGAGCTGGACCGGCAAGTCACCGGGCAGGGGTCAATCCTCCGTGCCCACTACCACCAAGTGGCAGGACAAACCTATGCAACCCATGGGATGTCAAGGGCAGCTAAGACATACCAGCCAAGGTATGGGCATACCCGTGTTGCCTTACCACGAACCGTCCGAGCCCGTCGGCCCCAGCGGCACAAGCACATTCAGCCTGGACACCAGGTGGTACGAGCCCCAACCCCGACCTCGGCCCAGCCCTCGGCAGGTCAGGAGGGCTGAGCCCAGTTTACATCAGGTGGTGCTACAACCTTCAAGGCTTTCTCCTCTGACCCAAAGTCCCCTGAGCTCCCGCAACAGCTCCCCGGAGCTGACTGCCCGCGCCCGGCCCCGCCCGGGGCTCATCCAGCAGGCGGAGGTGTCGGAGATCACGCTGCAGCCGCCCGCGGCCGTCAGCTTCTCCCGCAAATCCACGCCGTCCTCCACGGGATCTCCGGCGCCCAGCAGCCGCGGGGACAGCCCCAGCTTCCGACCGACCACCGCCTTCACCCCCGTGGGCACCGGCTTCTCCAACTCCCAGGGCTCCTCCCTGCCCGTGGACACCATGGATGTTTTCGGAGACATCCCTTCTCCGAGGAGGGCTGGCGAGGAGATTCTCCAACCGGAGCCGACATCCACCACCACGGTAGCCGCCACAGGGTAAGTGTGTGAGCCCCGTGGTGACCCCGCCCCGGCCCCTTCCTGGCTTCCCCCCACCCTGCCTTACCCGCTCCCTCTGACTCCCTCCCTGCCATCACCATCCCAACTGGTAGGGTCTCTCTGGGCACGCTGCAGCATCCCTTTTGGAGACGGCGTCTCGCGGGCTTTGCTAGGCAGAGGCTGGTGCCACGGGCACGGGTTGCATGGCCGCCGCCCGAGAGCGCTGGGTTTTAGGCAGGCGACCTTCCCGGTCCCTTGGGAATCTGGGAGCGCCGTGACTCGGGCTACGGGCCGTCTACCAGGTATACAAAGACCTGGCTCGCTTAGGTAAGTGTCCTGGTGTCACTGGAGGTTGTTTCCTCTTCTAGCTGCTGGCTCTTGGCTTTCTTCGAACGTTAGGGCCGCCGCCGCCGCGCCTCTGTCTTCCTCCTCTTCCTTCCCGCGGAGTCTAGAGAGCTTTAATGCATGACAGAAACAGCTATCACGGTCACCGCCCCACCTGCAAAAGGGATGCTGCAGCCCCAGGACGCGGGCAGGGAGAGATCAAGGACTTAGCCACACCAGCAGCATGTCAGGAGAGGAGGAAAAATAAAAATAAACTAAGCCCAGCGGAGATCGGGAGGCTGCCGGCACGCTCAGATCCTGCCCTAAAGAGGGATGTGGCTGCACTAGACAGTAGCGGCTGGTTTTCCAGGTACCAGGGTTGCTCCAGGCAAAAGCGTCTCTCTCTCTCTCTCTCTCTCCTTCTCTCTATTTCTCCTCTTTCCTTCCGTCTTTCACAGCACCTTAGACCCCGTAGCCGTGCTTTCGTCCCATCCTTTCGTCTCGCTTCATTCTGGCTTCTTGTGTGGTGGGGTCGAGCCCCCTCCTCCGGCTTGTGGCGGAGAGGAGTCGGGGGCGGGGCCGCCAGCCCCGCGGAGCCGGCGCGGTCGGAGGCGTTCGGAGGAGAGGCTGTGTTCTGGGGAGGGGGGAGGCAGCGTTTCACCCCGCAGTGCCCTCCGCATTTCACTCCCGCCCTCTGGTACCTGGAAGCGCTATGGCCTTAGCAAATCCCTCCGGCACTGAACGGAAGGAAGGAAGGAGGGCTCAGGGGAAAGAGGATGGGGAGGGAGAGCAGCTGAACGAGCCTGAAATGACTTCTGTGTGCCTCTGGAAAACCCAGCTACGGAGCGATGCAGTCAGGGATGTAGTCGCAGATCCATGTCTCTAGCAGGGCATGCCAAGGAGAGCAAGCTCCAGGACAGAGCCGTGTTAGAGCAGCACTGTTGTCCGTGCTTTTATGCAGTGTATCCATTCGCTTTGTTGATTATCGTTTTTGTTTCTTCTTTTCCTTTCTCTTCTGTTTCTTTCCCCCTTTCTTCTCCAGCCTCGTTTCGTTTGTGTTTCAGTTTGGTTTCTTTCCCTCCTTTTTCCTTTGGAGTTGTTGACGTGCTGATGTGTTGCGGAGCTCGGCTCCTTGCGGGTGTTGATAACTGCTTTGTTTTTGATTAATCTCAGCTATCTGGGCAGTGTTGTCGAGACAAGCTTCTCCTCAGCTCAATAGGTAAGGGTGATCCATGTCCGAAAGGATGGTGTGGGTGCTGTGGAGGGTGGCTGGGAGCGGGGCATGACAGGGGACACGGAAGGGGCTTTTCCAATACCATCTCTTCCTTTAAAGGGGAATAAGGAATGCGAAAACACTAGGAAACACCTCTGGACGCACAGTCTCTGTGGCTTTTGGGTTTCCCCTCCCAGCAGCACATGCTGCTCCCCTGCCTTTGGGGCTGGGGTTTGGGATGAGCCGAGCTGCCATCTCCCTGGGCCACCCTTCCTTTCTTGGGGGATGGTGACACACGTGGCACTTTTGGCCCTGGCAGGGTGCACGAGGGTTGTGTGGTGTTAGGGAGGTGTGTGTTGAAGTGGGGTCGTCCCAGATGATCCAAACCAGGAGGAGCCCATAGCCACCCCCTGAAGCCAGGAAAAACAGCCACCTCTGGAGCTGCCAGCTGCAGACAGCATGCTCAGGGTGAGCTCCAAAAATCAGTCTCCAGCTGCAGTCCAGCACATGGAGAATTTTGTTTCCAGCAATATCTGGATCTGTTTTCTTTTGCCAAAGTCTCCTCAATCACACAGAATATGGGAGAAGTCTTTCTCCCAAGATGGATTGTTTGCTTGGGAGCAGCAGAACTACGGTCTCAGGCTGCCAGAAAGGTGTTTTTTCCTTCCCATGACAAATGCGGTCATGGGAAAATCCCTCCATCCCTGAAATTCTCATTGGAATAATCTTTGACTTCTCCTGACTCAGCTGTAGTTAAATAGCCCTAAGCAGATCTTGAAAGACTCTTCCAAGAAAATTCCTCCTGGGCTGCCTTCATGGGGCTGGTTTCCTAGATAGCCATGGGCATTTCTGGAACTGGGATGGAGCAATCTGGAGATGGTTTTCAGACCTTAGAAGCAGAAGAATATCACTAAAACTGCCAGATCCAGATGGGATAATAGTAATTTGTGACCCAGAGGATTGGCAACACTGACACTGACCTGTTTGGCCATCAGCCAGGCTAGATATGAAAGCAGAGATGGGATTGTAGATGGGCCTGTTTCTAAAGGCCCGGCCATACCCAAACTTCCTTAAGGCTGGTCTTATAAAAGGTTAAGCTTTGCTGCCTTGGTTGGGAAGAGGCAAGGTCCTGGCTGATTCTCTCCAACAGCCTGAGGAGCCTTGTTGGGCTGGGAAAGGCCTCATGAGAGAGAGGTGGGGTGCCTAGAGAAATCGGGGAGGTGTTTCCAGGAGAGAGGAATTCCTCCAGCTGACCTGGAGGGTTCTCCTGGAGTGGGGAGAGCAGGATTGGTGAGGAGGGGGTGTTGGATGTGTGTGCTCCATGGAGGAGCCATCCTCTTGGCATGAAAAAACCCATCCAAATCTCTTGAGCGCTTGGCTGCCTTCTCCTTCTGTTTTTCCTCGCTGATCCCAGAGCAGGGCATCCCATGAGGAGCAAAGCTGGCACCAAGCCTTGGTGAGATCTGGGCTGTGCCAGGCTTTTTGGGAAATGGGGAAGCCCTCAGAGAGGATGTGGCTGTTTGTTCTTGCTCTGTGGCACTTCTCTGCTCTGGCAGCATTAGGGTCACAAGCAGACATGGCTTTAGCACAGCAGAGATGAGTCTAGGATCGTGTCTGAGTTTGGTGTGGCTCTTGCCCAGATCCTTGCTGGCTCCAGTGCTGGCTGCCGTGGGCTGATGGATTTTGAGGAGCAGGGTCACACTGCCCAGCAGGATGGGAGCAGGAGCAGGATGGGAGCAGGACGTGTGTCCTACTCCAGGATGCTGCTGGGAGCTGCAGTCACAGGTGCAACTCCAGAGTCATTATCCCCTAAAAGGGGAAACCAGAAGAATAAATCTCACTTCAATAAGCCAGGAATCCTGCAGAGAGCCCAGCCAAGTAATTTCTTGATGATTTGGGGTCATAAAATTGTCAGTGCATGCAGAGCACAGGGATTTTGTACCAGACCAGCCAGATTTCTCTATTGCAGCATTAAAAGCTGAGAGGAGAAGGAGAGGCAGCTCCATGCTGCAGCATGAGGTGAAGCTCAGGTAGTTTCTATGGATGGGCAGGGATAAATGTTGCAGTTCCTGAGCCAGCACGAGGAGTTCTCCCATCTTCTTCTCTTAGGATGCAGCGTGCATCTCGGAACAGGGGAAAGGGGGCTGTCGTCTCCCTGCAGAGGGAAACCCAAAAACCACAGACAAGGCACCAAGCTCCCCTGCCCCTCGGCATGGCAGCCTGCCCTGGGTGGCCTCCCCAGGCCCCCCTTGCCAGGGCAGCACTGCCAGTGCTGGGAGCTGGGGGGCTTGGCCGTGGCGTAGTGTTGAGTGATGAGGGGATGTTGACGCCAGGCATGCAGGAGGAGCAGCAGCCCTTGCTCCCCACTTGAAAGAAAACAGGTTCCCCTTTAAAGACTGTCCATGTGCTGATCCTCTGCATGTGTTCCATGCCTCCTTCCGCTTGGAGAAGTTGTGAGTCCGCTTGTCTGAGTGCGTTTTTCTTTTCTTTTCTTAATTATTATTATTATTATTACTATTATTTTATTTTTCTTTTCAGTCTCTTTAATTTCCTTATATATTTTCTCACTCCTGTTTTCTCATTTATCTTCCTCTCTCCCCTCCCTTTCCCCGTGACTGTATCCCCCTCTTCCTGTCCAGCCCTGCCCCGTTTCCCTCGCCTTCTCTCCTCTCCGTCAGCATGGTGGTGCAGTCCGTTGTGTAGATGAGTTGTGGTGTCTGCAGACCTGTAGGGAGGGCACCCCTTCTCTGGTGTGCTCCCTGCTGTGACCAGCCCCTTCCTCCCTCCCTCCTGGCCGTGCCTTGGCAGCAGCAGCAGCCCTGGCCTGGGGCTGTCACCGTGGTGTTTCTCTGGCACCTCTTGTGCTGAAGGTTCCCAAGCGTTACGGGATGGAGGCAGCAGCCAGCGCTGCCTCGGAGCAGAGTGGGAATTCTGACTTGCAGGAGCCTCGTGTAGGAGAATTGAGCTCTTCATGGGAGGAGGATGAAGGGTTGAAGGACACAGTGGGCTCCTTTCAAGTGGATACTCTTCTTTATCCAAGTGGATGCTCTAACATGCCCAAGCTGTTCCTGGATGTCAATGTCTTGGCTCAAGGAGAGGAGGAGACAGGGAGGGTGTGTTGAGACCTCTATGAGGTTAAATATATATAAATATATGCATAGTATCCTTGAATCTCCAGGACTCTTCTCTTATATTGGGTCTCCTTCTGAGTGGAAAAAGTGGGTCTTTTTTCAGGGGTCTTCTCCCTTTTATCTTTGCTTTGTATGTGGAAGGACATTTGAAGAAGAGCAGCTGAGATGTGCATCGGGCTGGATACTTCTCTACTTCCTTTTCCTGTCCTGGGACTCTTGAAGGTCCTTCAGTACCTTTGTGGCCTCTCTAGTGCTTCCCAGTCCATGCAGTCCAGACACTTGCTCATGCAGAAGGGTTTTCCTTAGAAGACTCGAGGAAAACTGCTGCTCCAGGTGTTGGTGGTGCCTCGCAGAAGGTTGGTGCCAGGAGTTCACATGGGCTTCTCAAAGCTCCTTTGCTTGGCTCTGTGCTGAAGTTTCCAGAAGAAGTTCGCCTGCCTCCCTGAACATCTCATCTGTTGGTATTCAAGATCTCTCTCTTCCGTAGGCAGCTGCCCAAAATGTGAACTCTGGGGGCAGGAAGAGACTTTTGGCTGAGCTTAAAATGAAAATTAATTTGGAAGAGTCAGCGCCCTTTGAAGAGATAAAGGGGGGGTAGAGCAGATAAAATTTGGCTGCTGAGTAGCATCGTTTTGTCCTCTGTATCTCTTCCTTGCCAGAGGTCAGAGAGTATTTATGGTGACACATGGGTTCAGTGCACTCACTGTTTATGTTTGTGTGTATAAATATGAGTTCAATTACGGAGAACTAGTGGAAATGAGCTTCAGGCAATTTCCTCATAATCCCTCATGTAAATCTGTTTAATTTTGTCAGCATGCCACAACAGCTTCTTCTTAGAAAGAAAAAAGAGTGGAAAGAGCAAGTGACTTTTACAGGCTGAGCTCTAATAATAGTGGCAAAGCTGTCTGGGTGGTGGGAAGAGGTGGTAGAATGAAGGTGCTGGTGGGCAGGATGGTGGCAGGATCTCTGAGCTTGGTGATGTCCAGAGTTTGACACACGTGAGCTCTGTGGGCAGTGGAGCTGGGGCAGCTGCAGTCACAATTAGCCAAGTACCTGCAGGAATGTAACTCCTGTGCACCCCACAGAATGGTGGCTATAAGTGGGAAAAGCCTATCATTGGCCATTCAAGCAGGAACTGCTGCAGAGAGTGCCGTGCTGTGACCTGTGGGTCTTGCCTTCAGCCAGCATGTGTGTGGCTGGCTGTGTTGGTTCAGCTCAGAGGGTAGAGCTGCTGCTGCTGCTGGCAGCATCTCTCACAAGAGGTTGATTGCACTTGGGAAGGCGTTTGAGCTCTGCAAATGTAAACGTCGTCTTCCTGACGAGGAAAAGCTTGGATCCAGCCAGCGGGACTCCCGGCATGTCTAATGAGCTGCTTCATCTTTGGCTGATGTGATGCTCTGCTGGGAGCTGGAACAGAGGCTCTCCAGGAGCTCCCCACACCTTGACATCTCTGTTGTGTTGGAAAACATGAGAAGGAGCTTTTCTGTGCCCAGTGTTTGGGTTTCTGTTGCGTCTGCTGCGCCTCAGCTGCTTCTTCGCCTCACGCTGCACTTCCCTGGGTGCTCTCCAGTGCTGCCAGCAGAACTGAGAAGCTTTGCAATCACACTCATCTTCAAAAAAAAACCCAAAAACCCTTCTGCTCCCCAAGGGGAAAAATCTCCTGGGAGCTCCTTGCCTGTGTGCTCCAGCTGAAATTTCAATGCTCTGGAGATGCTTGGGATGTTGAATGGGAAGTGCTGCTGTCACACTGTGCACTGCAGTGGTGGCACATGTGGGGACCCACAGGGGAAAGCCTGCAGGGTGTCTTCAGTGCCAGCCAGGCTCTGCCTGGACCCCAGGGGAGATGAGGAGCTCCAAACTCTCCGTGGGTGGGTGTACTCTGGTACCACAGCCCAGGAGTGCAGAGTCTGTGCTCCAGCCCATGTCCTCGCCCCTTCCCTGCTGCTCCTGCCAGCAGCCATGGTGTTTTTGCAATGCTGGATGGGGCACACCTTGCTGACAGACAGGGGGACATCATCCTCAGTGGTTCTGTGCCCAAGCAGGAGTCTGAAGGCACTGATGTTGCCTCTTGCAGCCAGATGAGGTGGCTCCTCCTGCCCTCCTGCTGCCCGTGGCGTGCGGGGTTTGCTGATCCCTGCTCTGGTCACAGATGGATGCAGGAGCTGGCATCAGCACTGTCCTCTGTGTGGCTCCTGTGATAATGTTTGGTTGCTGACCTCTGGTGACCAAGTTGTGAGAACAGAAGAGAGTCATCTCCTCCTCTGAAGGGTGCTGGCAGGCTGGTTTAAGTCTCCTTTTCTCATTGGAGCCTGGATTAAAGTGTTGGCTTTATTGCAGTGAAAGGTGCTTTATGGAGGCTTCCCATCTTCTCTGGACACCTTATCTGCAAGTGGCTTGGGTTTATCCCAGATGGCCTCAGGCTTCTTCTGTGGCATTGGGAGTTGGTGACTCTTGGAGGGTTGTGGAAGTAAAATGGAGAGGGGGAAGGAGATGGGAAAGCTGCAAGAAGGGGGGATGCTGTGATGTGTTATAGATAAAAGCTGCACTGCCCGCCTTCCTAAGGAAAAGGTTTTCCTCTAATGCTCTGCTCTCTACAGCAGTCGTGCTTTCCAGGCCTTGGATGGGAAAAACAGGTACAGTGAAGGAAATAAAACAAAAAAATCTCTTTGCAAAGGGGAGGATACTGCACCTTGAGCTGGTTCCTGTAGAAGAGTTCCTCAGGGGGTACAGCTGATAAGCCATCCCTTGCACCTGCTGGCTCTCCTGCAGGAAGCACCCCTTTGCAAATGCCCTCCTTGTCCTTGCAATAAAACCTTGTCAGTGTTTCCATTTCCAGCTCCCAGCCTCTCGCTGTTCCAGGAGCAGATGCTCCTGTGCTGTCGCGTTTCTGTTGTCGCTTCTCACAGGGACCTGGGAACGAGGTGCCTGTCCCAGCTCTGTCAGTGTGTGCCCTTGGTGTCCCTGTCTGTCGTGTGGCCCCTGGTTTTTCTGGCTGTGGGAGCAGGGCCAGCAGGATCCTGCCTCCCTGCTGTTTGTGGCGCCGGTGTTGTCCGCCCCGGGTGGCTCGTGGTGCCCGTCTCGATGCTGCCGTGCCGCTTCTGCCTATCTCTTTCTCTTCTCTCTCCATCCCAAGGGGTTTCCTACCACTTCCCAGAAATGCCTTATCGGACATAGGATCTGCCCCGTCCTGTTTTTGTTTAGCAGTGTTGGCATGGCAGGCAGGTGAGCTGGGGGTGCCCACGTTGGACGTGGCCACTGGCACCAGCCAGGTCGCGGTGCCCCTCGGAAACCTGGAGGAGACGTAGGGGGACAGCGGGGATGCCTCACTTCCTCCATCCTGCACTCTGGCACACCTGGCTGGCCCTGCTCCCTCGGCCCCGGGTTCCTCACCTCTTCCTTTTCCACGGCAGAGCTGGCTGGGATCGGCCGATCCCCCACCGGGGACGTCCAGAGGCCCGAGCGTGGCCAGGAGCCGCTGATGGCACGTGTCTGCTTTTCCTTCCTAGAAAACGTCCATCTCCGCCCGGGGACGCTGCTGCACCTGAGAGGCTCGAAGCTCTGAAATACCAGCGGATAAAGAAGCCCAAAAAGTCATCCAAGGGCTCCTCGAAATCCAGAAAACAACCCAGTGAGTGCGAGGACCTCGTGGTCCCCAACAGCATTCCCTGTGTCCTGCTGTGAGCAGAGCTCAGGCAGATCCCTGCCGGCTCCAGCGCTGGGGGTCTCCAAGCCCATTCCTGGATGCTGCCCTTGTTCCCTGCCTCCCAAAGGGATGTCTCCCCCGGCTGCTTGCCTGCAGGTTGTCCCTCCTTTGCTCCTCCAAACCAACTCCTTTCCATGCATCTCCCACATTTAATCATTTGTTTGGATTTTGAGTGTTAATTTCATTTTCCCTGGTGCCCAGCGTTCTCCCTTCTTGCCACGCTGTGGCTTCAGGGCCAGGCTTGCTGTCACCTCCCTTTTCCAGCAAGCAAAGCCCTCTGCTCTGCCTGCTGCTGACTCCAGTCCCATCTGCCTTCTCTCCCCCCTCCCCAGACGGCTCTGCCTCCCAGGTTCAGCACCCTCCCAGCTCTCAGGTACTGTCGCCTGACGAAGCTGTCTGCCTCCGCAAGAAGAAGAGACACCCTCGTCAGGACCCCTTCGCCCGGCTCTCAGCGCTGAAGGATGACCTCTGCCACCGGCAGCTCCCTGAAGACCAGACAGCCATTCTCAACAGCGTAGACCACGACGACACCAGCGGACACGCCACCCTGCTCTAGCCTAGCGCCGGTCCCAGGAGGTTGAACAGGAGCGGTGGAGGGAGCTGGTGTCACACCACGGGGGGATGGAGGTGATGGGAAGGAGGGGGGGACACCCCAAGGTGATGGACACCCCAACGCTGTCACTTCTCTGAGGGGTTCGGCGGGGACGAGCTGGGGGGACCCGGGGGATGCTTTGGGGAGGATGCTTTGGGCTGGGTGTTCCTCAAATCCACTTCTCCCCCACCCCAAACAGTTTGGGTGGGGTGGGAAGGGGGGGTGTTGCACCTCGGTTTTGGAAAAGATCTCTAAGCTTCAAAGGCACGGATGGAGCTTTTGACATCTGTGTCTGCAGCGTGTGTTTAGGGGGAAAGTGTGGGATTGAGCAGCTGGCCCTCAATCGCCGGAAGAAATTGAATGACACAGGGTGTAATTAAGTGACAAGAACCTAACAACCCAGGCAGGAACTGGTAATCCCATGAATCTGATTATGATAAAAACACTACCAAATATTCCCAGCAAAGCTGTAATTGTGAAAATCTCCCTGCCTCCCCCTTCCCAGCCTCCCTTGACGTGAAGGTAACAGCAGCAAAACCATCCGTGACATCTTTCCTTACCTATCTCTGAAAGGGGAAAGCCAGAAAGACCTCGAGCCTTCGAATCAATGTGAGCTGTGAGAAATCACCATTTGTCTGCGTGCAAATGCACTCGAGCCTCGGTACCGCGTGCTCGGTGCCATGCCAGCGCGCAGGTTAACGGGGCTGATGTGATCTGAGGGCGTTTCCCCCTCCAGGTGCGGCGCGTGCCAGCTTTGATGAGGGTGGGTTTGATTAATTCTGCCCGACACTCTGTGTATCTCAGGCAAATGTCCTTCAGTGCCGCGGGGTAATGTGATTTCTCACTTGTGTGATGGTTTCATCTCTGCCGGTAACCGCCAAGCGGGGAGATGCAGGCGTGCGAGCGAATGGGGTTTGGCTGCGTGGTCCCCAAAGCCTCCGTCGGCAGGTGCTGAGCCCCGGGGAGAGCATCTGGAAGTGCCCAGCTCTGCGGATGGACGTGGATGGCTCCGTGCAAAGCTAAGCCCAGCGTTTTGCGCCAGCTTAAAATACATTGCTGCTGCTCACCGTTTTCCCCTTTTCTCCTCCTGCTCCAGCCCGGATGTGTTGGCTGTGACACTCTCCGGGGTTGTTTCCCTCCCTTTGCCCCCTGTTCCCCTTCAGTAATGCTGTTCTAACTCTTCACCAGAATGTATTTCCTCTTCAGAATAGGGTAGGTTTGGTGGCTGGTGGTTTTCTGGATTGCATAGGCCTTTTTTTTTGGTTTGTTTTTAGCAGGCAAGGTGTAACCCGAGAACAGCCGGGATCACTTTCCTGCTCTGCCTCCACTCTCTGACTGCGTGGCCTTGGGCAAGTCACTTGACCTCTCTGTGCCTCAGTTCTCCCATCTGTAAAATGGGGATAAGTCATATTTGAGCACTTTGGACAAGCACTTGGTGGCCTACAGACTGCAAGTGCTATGTAAATGCTTAGTGCTAATACCAAGCAATCCCTACCTTTAAAATATTTAGACTTGGTTCTTTGTTTTTCTTAGTTTGAAGTGGTAAAATCAACCACTGCATCCAGGTTTGCACAGTTCTTCCTCTGCGGTAAAGTGCTAAACCCTCCAGCCTGCCTGGGAATAAAACACCGAGTGTTTCATGTAGATATTCTTGCTTTGAGTGGATTCAGGCTGTAGAAAAAGTGTCAGGAGAGCTGGAGAGCCTGCAGGCATGTTTTTAGCCCCAGGCTCTCTATTTGCAAATGAAACTTTTGTTTATTCCCAGGTAGAATTGCCAAGAGATTCTCTGCAATCTCGCCTTTAATTCTGCTTTGCCTTGGTTTTTGCTCTTGCTGCTGGTTGAACCTCCAAGGGCTGAGATGTTTGGAGAAAGACGTGAGCTCTGGGTTGTGATCCAGCTCTCCGACCACGCCACACTTTTAGGTCGGAGCCTGTTGGTTGCTCTGCCTCCATATACCTGGTTTTAGAGGTTGTGCTTCCTCTCCCAGCAGGATGCTCGGGAACCTGTGACCACCAAAAGCAGAGCACCGTGTCTTTTCCAATCTCCAGGCCCTAAGTAAGGTTTGAACCACTGGACAATGAATCCTCTAAATCGATAACCAGATATTTCTGAGCTTTAACAACTTTGTGTAGGTGGTCTCAAACCATCAGCAGGTTTGTCTCGGGAAGGAGGGAGGGTCTGGCAGAAATGCCCCTCTCTTTCCAGCCTGCACCAGGGCTTTTTATTGACGTGACGAGTGACCTGACGTAAGAACCTCAACTCTCAGAGTGAGAACTCAACCTTGCTAACAGTATGACTGCGAATTTCTTTTCCTGGGGTGTGTTTTTAGGGTTTTTCCCTAGAACCTGCTCGGATCTGAATTGATTTAATGCCATTCTCCCGCTCGGCAGCGGGGAAAACTCTGCCTGGCTTGGCCAACTTCAGCTCGCCAGTCACTCCAGCCGGGCTGCTCCTGACGGACAGGACAAGTGACCCTCGGGGCCAGGGGGGAAGTGGAGGCTCTGTGCTGCCTGTGCCGTGGCCAATTTGCTCTTCCTTTTGCTCTCATTGCCTCAAGCCCCTTGAACAGAGGGTTGCTTTTCCATTTGAGCGCTTTCCAAACAATTTACGACACCCGTTCGGATGGGCCAGGCGCTGTCTTCAGGCTCTTGAGGTTGCTGCCTCAGGACTATGCCCCATCCCATCTTAAGGAGCTCTAGAGGACTTGGAGTGCCGGGCAGGTTGACAGAGCATGCTGGCTTGCTGGGTCAGTCTTTTGAGAGTTGTTTTCCTTTTGCAGGTGTTTTGAGCCACTGGGCTTTTCATGGTCTTCGACCTTTAGAGGCTGGAGCTGCAGCCCTCTCTCTTTCAGCCGTGTACCTGCCACGCTGCTGGAGTGGGAAATCCCGCCCGGGCGCCTCGTGGAAGCAGCTCCTCCCTAAAACCATCCTTAACTCCTTTCTCTGCTAGAACCGAGTTACCTTCCGATAGACTCGGGCCGTGCTTTGGCTGACTGGCTCGCCTCTTGCTTTGGCAACCTCCTCGCTTCTCCCAGCCCTTTGGTTTCCATGCCCTTCAGGGTTGCTTCTCTCTCCTTCCATGGACCTGGAAACATCGAAGCCGTGTCAGACGATGCCCAACACTTCCCCCATTTCACCCCCGTTTGAACTCTGTGTCGCTTTGGTGGTTTGCAAACACAGCTGCTGTTGCTGCTGCTGCTGCTTCTTCATTTTTTTTTTTTTTTTTTTTTTTTCCTTTCATGCTGCAAAATATATCTTGATTTTTATCTTCCTGGGCCAAACTCTCTTATTTTCTAAGCTGGTCTGAGGTAGACAGCTCTTTCTGTATAAGTAACTGTACAATTCCTCCTTGCACATTGCAAATGTGATGTTTCATTAGGTCCCTTGGCAAATCCTGGCCCATGGTGAAAAAAATTCCTCTGAATCACAAGGATATTTGTCCCTGGGCTCTGCTGGGGTGTCAGTGCAGGGGTGCCAGCCCAGTTTTGGGGGGTCCTTGCTGGTTCTTCTCCCTGCGAGGTGGCCATGGTGGGGATGCTCCAGTGCCAGTTTCATGCTGCCGTGGGGGTTGCAGGAGTGGGGCACCCTGAGCTGGGGAGGGTGACATGGAGAGGTGGGTACAGGGTGCCACTGAGGTCCTGTGGAAAAGGGGTGGTCCTGGGGTGCTGTCCCTTGCAGCCTGTCCATGAATGAATCCTGGAGCAGGCAGGGGAAAAGGGCAGGGAAAGTGCTTTGCCTGCTTTTCAGCAGGACTTGCTGAGCTCTCATCCACGTGTTTCTGAGGTGACTTTGCCATGCAGCCCCAGTGGCATTTTGGTTCTGTGGTGTTTACGTGAAGGAAAATGCAAGTTAGTTGTAAGGGAGGGGAGAGGGAGCGTTCAGGGCTCGTTTGTGGGGCCCCATTTCTGTGCCTGCCACTAACAGCACCCACAGGCACAGGGAGCGATGAGTTTGTGGGATGGGGGAGCTGGAAAGTCCCAGGGTGCTTCCCAGTCTGAACCTCGGCATGGTTTGCAGTCTTCCCCCTGAGCTGAGATGTCTCCCTGAGCCCTCAGGGTGTCTGTGTGAGCAGGTGATGCTTTTCCTGGGAGGATTCTGATTCCCGCTGCCCTCTGCCTGTCACCTGTGACTTGCAGGCTGCTTTGGGGCACTGGTGGACTCCAGGCTGTTCATCTGGTGTTAGTCACCTTGTCAGCTGGCTCAGTGCCACCCGCTTTGGAGGAAGGCTGGAGGTGATGCTGTTTGGATATATAAATGCAAAGGGAATATAAAGGGAATAACGATTTGCTGTACCTGCCTCTGGGAGTGTTGAGGACACTGGATTTGGGCTCAGCAGCCCAGGCACGGTCCTGGCAGGTCTTAGTCATGTCTGGTGGCATCCGGACATGACACGCATTCCAGACTCAGTGCTGCTCCCACCTTGCCGTCTGTGTTAGGACAAAAATCCGCCTGGCATTTTGGTTTCTCTTCCTGCTTCAGGCAGTGACGTAGATTTGGGAGTTCTCAGAGTTTTGGGTTGGTTTCAGCTGTAGCTCGTCTGGAGGTATTTTTCCATGAGGCTGGACCTTCAGGGATTTCCACACGTCCCACATGGGCTCGCTGCAGCCCCAGACTGAAGTCAGGGCTTTTTTGGAAGGCAATCTTCTCAAGGAACCGGAGTAAAACCCACTGTACATATGAGATATAAATAGATAGAGAAGCATAGGACAAAGGTAGATAGGTTTGCAGAATTCAGTAGATTTGCATGTCGGGGTATGTGTGTCTCTAGGGGAGAGTTTAGAGCCGTGCTGGAGCGGGAGATCAGGATGGGCAAAGTGGGGAAGGGGCTGGGAGCAGCTGCAGCCTGAGGGGAATTTGGGGATGGAGAGGCACCGGCGTGACCTGCGCTGCAGCCCTGCTGCACACAACAGATCACTCTGTTTCATTATTTCATCCCCAGCTTTTAGCTTTGCTTTCTTCATTGTCTGTGACTCACCCCTAGGCCGTGATGTGAGGAGCAGGAGGGACAGGTCCTGTGCTCTGCGGGTCCGAGGCACGTGGGGTGTGACATAGGACAGGACATGGGAGGGGGATGTCACATTGCCTCATCTCTGGTGCCATCGCTTAAAGAATTTGCTGCACCACGCAGAAACCCTTCCCTCAAGTCCCTCTAGATGCTGCTCTCTGGTTACTCATGTGAAAGCATTTTGCTTTGCTTCTGTTCTTCCCAGAAAAGCATGAGTCAGAAGGGATGAGAGAGGGATACAGCTAAATTTGTCCCCTGAGCTGAGGAATGCAGCACCGGCTGTGCCAGCCGGCCCCAGCAGTGCCTCCTGGGAGGGACAAGATGTTCTTGACAGTGTCTTTTTATTTTAAACCTCATTAGCAGGACTTTGAGGATCTGAGGCAGAGAGGGGGTTTGGTCACAGTGATGCCAGAGCTGGTACTGGCCCCAGGCATGGGGGCAGCCAGGTTCAGGCTGGACTCCCACTGCTCTCCCAGAGGCATCCCTGTGCTGTCTGGGCACAGGTAGCCCTTACAGAAAGCAGGATATTTACTCTCTTTTTCCCCCTTCAGCTTAGTTTTGTTGAGTTTTTTATTTTTTTTTTTTTCTGTTTCTGAGTATCTTGACTCCTCTCTGCCCATGTTTGTGGGAGGGAGAGGTGGGAAGTGCAGTTGTTCCTGTTAGAGATCTGTCAGGGAATGCTTGATCCAGGAGCTAAGGGCTGGGAAGCAGCAACCAGATTTGGCAACACTGGTGCCAGCAAAAGAAGAAACTTAACATTGCACTTAATTCCCACCAGTTGGCACATTCCCAAGCAGGGAGGACCAGTGTGGTTGTGGGAAGGCACTGGAGATGGGAGCCTGTTCCCCTGCTCGGGTGACTGGGATGAGAGGGATCCGTGTTTGCCCATTTTCCCCGTTTTTAGGAGTTTTGGCACAGCTGGCTGAGCTCTTTTCCTCAGCACTGCGTGGCAGCAGGACGAGCATCCTCAGTCCTGGGGCTCTGACTGACTTTTGATACGTGCATGGATGGAGGAAGGACCTGGGGAGGGGGTGGGCAGAGACAGGGGGGGCAGAGGGGCTGGTCCAGGCTCGGGGGTGTTGGATGAGGCAAGCATGCGCTGTAGGGGTAGCTAAGGATTTTTATACTGGTTGCAGTGGGGTGGGAAATGCAGGATGGAGGGGCTGTAATCCCCCCTGGAGGACAGTTTGCCCAGAATTTGGATTTACCATCAAAATGACACTTTCTCTCCCAGGAGAGCTTTTATTCTTGTTCTCCTGAGGTTGCAGGGCTGCAAAAGAGGGTGTCCATCTTCCCGGGTCTGAAAGCTCCTTGGATTTCCACCCACTCCCCCCCAGCACTTAGATTAAAATAAAACACACACACAGAAAAAAAAAAAAAAAGACTTGAGAAATGAGCCCCAGTATCTCTATCTAAAGAAATGATATTGGTGTATTGAAACCACATTGTATATAAAATTAAACAAATATATATTTACTCTCTATTTTAGAAGGGGGGGAGAATAAATATTTAAAATAATTCGTTAGTAATAGGTGTCAGAAACTTCTGTGCAGCATGAGAGAGGCTGTCAGAGGTGGGGAGAGTCTCAACAGCAGGAGCAGAGCAAGTATTTTTACATTATATTGCGCTTCAGCTTCTCTGCTTCTCCATCCACCTATAAATAGACAAAAAATATATATACAAATATATATATATATATAAAAATTATATATATCTAAGTCACATAGCTGTTTTATTTTTGTATCCATGCCTAGTGCTGTTTGAGCAATACGGTGGCGAGGGAGAGGAGGGCTGGGCCAGGCTGGGGGGGTCTTGCAGTGCTCCAGAGATCTACCCGCTCCAGGCCCAGCATCACCACTGTTTGCTGTTTCAATAGGGAAAAACACTAAAAAGGGAAAAACAAATCCCGGGATGGGGAAGCCTGGGCTTGCTGCCAGCTTGCCCAGGTCCGTGGTGAGGTGGTGTTTCCACTGAGGGCTGTCTTGGGCTTTTTTTTTTTTTTTTAATTTGGAGAAAAAAGACAAATTTCAGCTCCGAGGGCGCTCGGGAAGGATGAGGCAGCTGCAGCCTGGGGCGTGGCACAGGTTGGGGACATGCTGTCGGGACAGGGTCCCCCCACTGCTGCCTCCCTGGGTGCTGTTGGTCACCTGTCCTTGCTGCCCTCAGAAATCTCGAGGGTTTCTGAAACCCTCCTGCGGTTGGTGGAGCCCCTCAGAGCCACCCAGGTGGCCACGGTGGGATTCTGCAGGTCCCTGCACCCAGCTGGAGCAGGGAACCTTCCCGTAGGGAATGTCAGTACCTTTCCAGGAGTGTCAGTACCTCTCCAGGGCTTACTGGTGCTATGGGGGCTGCTGGTGTCCACTGGGGCAGGATGTGGGGCTCTCCCTGTCTGGATGGGTGGGATTTGAAGCTCTGGATGGGATGTGGGGCTCCCCTTGTTCCTATGGATGGGATGGGAGGCTCTCCCTGTCCCTATGGATGGGATGTGGGGTTCTCCCTGTTCAGATGGATGGGATGGGAGGCTTTCCCTGTCCCTATGGATGAGGGGCTCTCCCCTTCCCTGTGGAAGGGATGTGAGGCTCTCCCTGTCCCCGTGGATGGGATATGGGGCTCTCCCCATCCTGATGGGTGAGGTGACATTGAGCCCTGGCATAGTGGGGATGTGCTGGGGATATTTGGGGCTTTTCCTGCAGGGTAGTACGGACCCGCCGGATCCCTGCCCCCTTCCCCGTGGGCTGTGGGGGTGACAAGGAGCCAGTTTGGGACTGAGCAATGCCAGGGAGCTGCAAACCACCCCTCTGCCTTCACTGGGGCACGATTTGGGGATTGTCTTTGGGCAGTGGCGACTGGGGCTTCTCTCCCCTTGGTCTGTGTCCCACAATCCTGAGCTCTGGGGGGATCCAGGTGATGCTGTTTGGGCTCAGATGTCCCCGAGGGGACAGTGGCACAGCCCCCCAGTGCTTACACCCCTCCAGAGGCAGGCAGAGGTCCCTCAGCGTGGTCATGTCCCCACAGCTGAGGCACGAATGTATCCCGGGAGCTGGCCCCTCTCAGCGGCCCCGTGTCCTCCGTAGGTGTCACCTGTATTTTCCATGATATTTCTCTCTTCTTTGTGGGGTTGGGGTGGGGCTGGGGTGGTGGGGGATGTTTCTAATATCCAGCCGAGATTTGTTCAGCACCAATTCTTGATATTCAAAGCAAAGCATGTTTGGTGGGACTAACTTGCATTTATTAGCGGTAAATACATTAAGTGAGTATTTTATATGTTCAAACAAACAAACAAAAAAGGATGTCAGGAGAAAGAGAAGGGATGAGATTTCTCACCTCTTGGTGTCCGGGTTGGGGGGCTGCCTTGCCCCCCCCCCGGTGGGGCTTTGGGTATTGCTGGGGGTGGGCAGGGGGGCGGGCAGCTTTCTCCTTTCCCCATCTCCCCTGGAATCACTTACAGAAAAAAAACAGGCAAAGGAAAGCTAGAAATGTTTACAAAGCACACTTCCCACAGTACCGTTAACCCTCTGGATGCCAAACAGACACATCGGGAGCTGCTCCCTCCCTCCCCGTGCTCCGGGGGGACTCAGGGGCGGCGGCTCCGACAGCATCGTCCCGCTTCCCGTGGTTTCTTTGGTTTGGTTTTCTTTTTTTGGACACCATCCCCGCTGCCTCCATCCGCGCACACCTGCTCGGAGCTTGCTTTCCAGGGGGAGGAGTTTGCTTCCTGCCCCCTCCCAGGCTCTTCCCGCTCGGCTGGGAGCTGTGGGAAGCGCCTGCCTCTGCTCGGGGAGGTTCTGGCTCGGTGGGAGATGCTGGCACTCACTCCTTGCCCTCCCAGGTGCACTTTAAGGCCAAACTTCCCTTTTTTTCCTTCTCTGGGGCTGGCAGAGAGCAGGCAGGGGATGCTCCCGTGGCCCCAGGGGGTGCAGGACCTTCCACACGGCTGTGCAGGCTCCGGTCCCTCGGCATTTCCCATGTGGGAAAGCCCTTTGGAAATCCTGGAAATGCCCACGTCGCCCTGAGGTTCATCCCTTGGGCATTTGGGGATCACACCTGCACGCCAGCTCCTCGGGGAGCAGCCCTGGGTCCCCCTGGGAGCATCTCCAGCTCTCCCATGGGAGCATCCCTGGCTCTACTGGGGAGCCCAGACTTTTTAATCCCCTTTTAATAGGTTTGTAGACTCTCTGAACCCTCGTAGACTTCCATAGGTAGCTCTTGATTTAATCCCCTCCTAACCCCATAGTGTTTTCCCCTAAGGCAGGATTTTCTTCTGGACCCAACGTGTCTCTGATTGCGTGGGACAACTTTTTCCTCTTTTTAAGAAGAATTTCTTGCCTCTGGATATAAAGACTAGACCATCCAACCTCGTTTCCATCTCTTGACTGTCAAGTATTATAATGTATAACACACGTTAGGGTGCTCTTTGGTGCTGTTTCAATGGTAACCAGTGGAACTGACTTTTTTTAAATAACAATAACAATAAAAGAAACTTTAGTGCCGCTGGTTCCATAACGTTCGTTGTTGTGACTTTTTTTTTTTCTTTTGAAAGTTTTGTTAGGGTTTTGGTTGTTATTTTTATTTTTTTTTTATTCTTTTTTAATTTTTACTAAACCGTGAGTAGCGATCAGCTGCTGAGTTTCTGTGGTGTTGATTTTAGTGACTGGTGGCTGCTGAGAGCTGGGCGGGCTGTGTTACAATTTAGTGGGATTTGGGATCGAGTCACTTCCTTTTGGGAACTGCACACAGCAAAACGAGCATTTGATGGGAGCCCAGACGGCAACTAGAGGGTTAATTTTTGAACTTTCAGGTATGTTCCTCAGAAGAAAATAATAATAATAATAAAAAGAATAAAAAAAAAAGAGAAACAAGACACTATTTTTTCAGTAAGCTTTTTTTTTTCTGTAAACGATTTACAAATAAATCTGACATGATGGTGCTGTACCAAAGCCTTATACGAAACTTATTCCGCTCTCTCTATAATCTCTCTGTATCTGTATTGTTGCTCTCGGCCTCCGCCAAGGCCAGGAAATGCCAGCAGGAGGGACCGGTGGCCGCGCTGGGCATCGGCATCCCTGGAATTCCCCGGGATGGGAATCGGCATTCCCGGGAATTCCCGGCCCCGAGGGGAGGGAAAGCCAAAATTTCAGCATCGCTCCCTAGGCGCGTGCGATGAGGGGCACAAATGGGGGTGGGGGGGTCCCCCACCCCAAACTCTCCTTCCGACTGGGTGCTATCCTGCCCTGGGCAGGGATCCGAGACCTCGCCGGGATCCCCGGGATAACGGCCCGCCGAGCCCCCTCCTCGGGGGGATTTTACATCTTCCAGCTCAGCCCGACCTCCGCAGCGCTTAGCCAAGGCAGACCCCTGGCTCTTGCCCTGCGAGCCCTCTCCCAGCCCTTCCCCTGGGAGCTGGGGCTGCTTTGATAGCTCTAAGCAATAATCCCACTCTGCCAAGAAAGTTGGGTCCTTTTGGCTCTTGGACTGTTGTCAGTTAACGAGTAAATGCTAATAAGCCAACAAAAATTAAATTGGAAGAAATGAGAGTTTGAAGCCCTGCCTTACTGGGAGTAGCTGGTCCCTCGGTCTCTGCCTGTTGGGATTTTAAGGCCTGCTGAGTACTTAATTTATCGCCGGTAACATTGCATGTTCATAGATTGACTTCTCGAGTTGATTTTTTTTTTTTTTCTTATTTTAATGTACCCACTATAAGAAATTCTGGCAGTGTTGCAATGTTACGTACAACTAGCCATGCTGTAGGAGAATGATGGGTTTTGGAATCGATTAACTTGCTCCTCATGTAACATTACCCTGCTTCAGAAATGTTTTGTATTTTGATATAAATAAACATTTGCTAAAAAAAAAAATAATAAATATATCTATAAAAAGGCTTGGTTGCTGTCATTGATTTGGCCGGAGGGGCTGTGGGGAGGGGGTGGGCTGCCCCTGAGGTGTTTGGGGGGGATGCTGGGCTGTTCTTTTGCCCTAAACATCCCAAGTTGTGTTGTCCCCCCGGGATTTGCAGCATGTCCCAGATGGTGCTCCAGGCTGAGGTGGATATGGAATGGACGCTGATGCTCAGGTCCTGGTTTTGGGCAAAGAGAGGAGGGGAGACAGCCCCAATCCCATCTGACAGGGTGATGATGGACAGTGAGCCCTGTCCCTTGCCGTCCCCCTCCCACAGCTTCCCTTTCTCATTCCCCTCCTCCACCCAGGCTAACCCGCGCTCCCCTCCCCTTTACCTGCTGCTTTTGGAGTTTTGGACCATCTTTTTTCGCACTGATTCATCCCGCAGGAGCCTCCCCTGATAATAAAATCTCTGTGCAGCCATGGAGCGTGTCCGGGACTGCGCGATGCCACCGCGCTGCCCCCCGCCGGGCTGGTGGCCGTGCCACGAGGTGGCAGTGCCGGCTCGGCATCTCTCGGCTCTGCTGATGCGCTCGGAAGGAGAAGAAGCTGCCTCGACCACCTCCAGCATCGCTGTCCTCCCTGTGTCCCCCACAGGGCCGGGATGGAGGGGATGATTCTGTCTGTCTGTCTGTCTGTCCCCCTGCTTGCCCTTCAGCGATCCCCCAGCGCTGGGGTCCGCACGAAGTCCCCCCCAGCCTCCCTGCAAGGTTTTTAGGGGTGGAATATGTGCTGCCCTCACACCCCCTCAGCATGTTGGGGATATGCAGCATCCTTAGGGTCGGTTCCAGGGTTAAACCCCAGCTCCCCCACAGTGATCAGGGATGCTCAGCTCAGGGCACCGCTGCATCTTTTGGGTGCCAGCTCCCAGTTAAATCCCCTCTCCAGGGGGGAGCAGGGATGCAGAGAAAGGCTGTCCTCACATCCCTCACCAGCTGCTCCCCAAAACTGGGGGCTGAGGCAGCCCTGGACCCTGCACACCTCTGCTCTGTCGGTGCAGGGATCAGGGACTGTCCTGCCATGGTCCCAGTGAAGCATAGAATAAGGAGTTTACAAGTAGAAATTGTAAAGCAGGTGTGTTTTATTTCCAGCTGGGACACACGGGGGGATATCTCCTCCAAACCGTGTGTACCTGGTCAGGACAAGGCCCAGGTTTAAATACACATAGATCCCACAAATCCACATCTGCCAGATTTAAATACACACAGATCCCACAAATCCATGCCTGCCAGGTTTAAATACACATAGATCCCACAAACCCATACCTCCCAGGTTTAAATACACATTTAATCACAATTCGATCCCACAAACCCACACCTACCAGGTTTAAATACACATAGATCCCACAAACCCACACCTCCCAGGTTTAAATACACATTTAATCACAAATTGATCCCACAAACCCACATCTCCCCACCAGCCCATTCCCCGCCTTCTCTCATTTCATATTCTAATTAGCTGCCACCCCTCCTGATGGTCGTGAGTTGGGAGGAAGGCCGGCGTCTTCCTCAGGTTGATCTTCGCTTCTAAGCAGGCACAGTGGAAGTTTTTAGCTATTTTTCAAGTCACTTTGCTCTTGCCAAAGATTAAGAGCTTAATTTTGCTAAATTCAAGCCACAAAGTTCTGCTTTATCGATTTTTGACAAATACCTAAGTCCTGCTTTGCTGAGTTTCAACATTATACATCTGACCTATATGACTTCTACTTAGTAACTACCTAACAACCAAGCTTAATAGCTAATCTTCTATGTGTCCTCAGTACAAGCTGTTTCTCTACTTCTACAAAATCACCAAAAGCTGCTTCTAAAATCTTGCATTTTTGTATTTATAAACATCTTCCATTTCACCAGCACAGGTGGGAAGATGCTGTGGAGCTGCTCAGGTGCTGCTCTCCAGTTTTGTTCCAGGGTTGGTGAAACCCTGAGGGAAGGAGAAGGAGGAATTCTTCCAGCTGGGTCTAGAGGAGAACTGATTCTTGCTGCTTCAGAGGGAGTGAGGGGGCAAATTCAGGGTGGTTGGGCTGTGGCTGAGGATTGTGCAGTTGAATTGATGCTGTTTGGGCTACCTAAAAACAGAGGCCAGACAAAATTAAGACAATAAAAAGCACTTTTATTTATGGAAGGGCCTTCAGGTACATTTAGGACAGACAAAGCCCCCCAGGGGCTGCACCCACAATGGACAATGGTCACAGGTTTGCACACTTTGATCAGTTTGGGCCATTTGCACATTGCGGGTTCATCTTCCAATTCCAGCTTCAGGTAATGAAGTCATTTCCCCCAAGTTTGCTGCTCCCAACTCACTTTTGTTTCCATCTCTCAGGCCTGAGGCAGTGAGGTGTCCTTGATTTCCAGGCCTGGAGAGGAATTGTTGTGTCTGAGCAAACTGGGGAAGCAGCAGCTCACAGTGTGTGTGGAGTTTGGAGTTCTACACTAAAGAACTGCAGGATTACAGATAGATGGAAAATATAAAAGCTAAAATCCTAAGGCATCAGGATGACACTGCTGGAGCTCATCCAGGCTGTGTGGGTCACAGAGATGCTCCCTGGGCTGGAGAAGGATGACACTGGTGTTGTTCACGGCAGCTGTGAGCCCCCAGTATCCCCAGTCCACCCAGTGCAAGTGGGCAGCCTGGGCACAGTCCCCTGGCAGTGCTTTGAGCCTCACAAGGACAGTTGAGGGCAGTTTGGACTCTCTCCAAGGGTGCAGGGGCTGAGAAAAAAAGCCTTGAGCTCCAATCACCAAGCCGAGGTGTTCCCAGCATTTTGAACACCTGCCCCTAGGTAAAAAATTTATTTCACCTCCCAGAGCCAGGCAGCATTCCCCTCCTATGGAGCCCTAGATCTGACTCCTGGCTCTTTCCCAGCCCCACCAGGGGCCAAACCTCTGCTGCCAGGGCAGGTGGCACTGGCAGGAGGTGACAGGGAGGCTCGGGGGGGCACCTCCTGCTCCGGGGGAGACTGGGTGCCCTCTGCAGTAGGTCTGGCTGCAGGCACAGTTTCTGCTATCAGTGAATTATTGATTGGATTTACCACCACGGCTCTGACAACACCATTACTGGCTTTGACTTCATGTTTAAATCATCACTCCAATAGCTCTGAAAGATGCGATCTTTTATTTAAAGCGCACTCAGTGGCTCTTTTTTGATCCCCTGGCTCGATGTGCTGCTGGCAGGGGGAGCACAGTTCCTGCATGAGGGGCTCTGGGGACACCCAAGGTCACTCTGCCAAGGGTGGAGGGAAAGAAACTTTCACCTCATGCTCCAGATAAAAGGCTGAAGGTGATGGAGAGGGCCAAGAGGTGTGGGGGCCATGCCCTCTGTGCCCCCTTCAGCCCCATCCCTGTGGGATCCACACGAGTCCCTGTGGGATCCACATGAATTCCTGTGGCTGATGGAGCAAGCAGAGAGTGATTCCAAGGCTCTCTGTCCCTTTCAGCCCCATCCCTGAGGGATCCACACAAATCCCTATGGCTGATGAAGCAAGCAGGGAGCACCTCCAGGGCTCTGTGTCCTCTTCAGCCCCATCCCTGTGGGATCCACATGAATTCCTATGGCTGATGGAGCAAGCAGGAAACACCTCCAGGGTTCTGTCCCTCCTTCAGCCCCATCCCTGTGGGATCCACACAAATCCCTGTGGCTGATGGAGCAAGCAGGGAACACCTCCAGGGCTCTGTGTCCCCAGCTCAGCCCACTGTGCTCTCCCACACATCCCCTGGCCACTGCTGCCATCCCCATCCCCAGTGCTTCCCCAGCTCTCAGGATGAATCCCCGACGCTGTGCCCGTGTCTCCACAGGTTCTTCCCACCGTGGCCTGGCTCTGGGGTGTGCAGGGCAGCTGTGCTGCCCTGGGGCTGCAGGTTTTGGGGCACAGTAATGAGTGTAGTGGCCCATGAGGCCAAAATTCCCCCATGCCCAGCTGTGGGGCTGTGGGGTGCTCCATGCCATCCCTCTGGGAAGCTGCACTTCTCACCCCAGCAGGATGGCAGGGCTGCCTGCATTCTTGCTTGTCTTTTTATCAGCTTTACCATCCAATATTCCCAGGCTGCTTTGTCTTTGCTTTACATTTATCAATATTACCAGCTGATCCCGCAGTCCCACTCGGTGGGTTTATTAATATTGCCCTCTGATCTGTGGGAAGCAGCCACGCTTTATATTCCTGCCCCATCCCCAGCTCCTCCAAGCCCCCACGCCATGTTTAATTAGATTTTCTCCTTGGCTCAGGCAAACACAAACTGAGCTCCTGGTATCTCTGTGCTGTGCTGGAGCTGGTGCCTGGCTGAGGTGGACAGCATCCTCCACCACATTAATATTCTAGTGCTGGTGCATGTCTCGAGATGGTGCAGTCTGGGGGGGGTTTGCCTGGAAAAGGGATTATTTCTAACCCCCTATCCTGTCCTCCATGGATGGCAATTAACTTGGCAGGGAAATACCTTTTCCTACTAGGTCAGGGTGGCCAGGTCGAGGGTTCATGATTAGGAAGCAGCACAGGATCCCTGGATCAGAAATCAGAGCTGCTGCTTCCCCCTCTCCCCTTGCATTCCCCCCATCCTGGTGCTGTGGGCCATTAATGTCATTTTTCAAGCAATCCTTCTGGGCTTGGCTTTCCCCAACTCAGTGGGGACCAGCATCGGCCTCTCCCACTGCTCCATGGCAGCTTTTCCACATCACAGGGAAAGAAAATTGTTTATGCAAAGTTTGTCAGTCCCTCCAGGCACGAAGGGAAGCGCTGATTGTTCTCCAGCTATCTCAAATCTTTTGCCAGTTTCCAAAATTAAAATTTTTCCCTGTGTCTTGCAGATATATTTGGTGTTCGTGCTTGCGTTTCCAGCTTACTGTCCAGCAGATGGATTATCATTATTATTATTATCATTACTAGTACTACAACATTTTATTTATTTTGGTTTATTTTGGTATATTTGGGTTTATTCAGTTTTATTAAAAATTATTTTATTTTGTTTTATTATTTTATTTTATTTTATTTTATTTTATTTTATTTTATTTTATTTTATTTTATTTTACTTTATTTTATTTTATTTTATTTTACTTTATTTTATTCCCCTCCTCCTCAAAATAAAGAAATAATTTTATTTATTGGATTTCTCCCCCTGCCACGCTCTCACCCTTTGTGTGTTCCTCTTCTCCCAGGGAATACAGGATGGAATTTACTCCAGGGATGCTCACACGGATGCTCATGCAGGGACCAGAAACCCCTCCTGGGGCTGGATCTGCCTTTCCCAGCTGTGATTCCATAGGGCAAAGAGCTTTCCATCCCTGCAGCCTGTGGTGCTGCTGGGATGCAGGATCTGCTCCCCGGGACGCTGCCTCTCCTTTCCCAGCCCTGCCGGAGGAATGTGCTCACTTGAGTCAATAGGAAGCTAATTAAGCCATTTATCTGGGAGAAGCAGCCACTCCTGGTGAGCTCTGCTGGAGGGTGGAGGAGGAAGGAGCACAGAGCTGGGGAGAGCAGGAGAGGGCTGTGGGCAGCCCCTGGAAAGGGAGAATCTCAGCTGGGAGCTGGGCAAGGTGGGTCCCATCCACAGCATTCCCTGCCAGGACACTGCCAACCCCTAGGTCAGATCCTGGTCCTCCCTGTGCTGCCTGAAACAAGCCCCTGATGATGCTGCAGTGCTAAAATCACCAATAAACTGCTTTTCTGTCTGAGGAGTTGGTGCTGTAATGCCCATTATTCCCACCCACACTGACAAACAGTGTTTATTCCCAGCTGCCCCTCATGCAGGGGACTCAAATCCCATTTTTTCCCCCCAAACTCCCCTCTCCAGGAAGACCAAGCTTGCTGTTTGCAGAGCACAGCTCTGCACTGAAGCAGGCTGCACTCTAAATTGACTTTTTTAGTCGAGCCCTGGGAGGTTTTTCCGAGGAGTGCAGCCTATTCTTCAGGGCTTTTATAAGCCTTTAGTAGCTTAAGACACAACTAAGTTTGCCCTAATCCCTCATAAAAGCACGTAGGTTTTCTTGCCCTTCTGCTGCATCAAGGTCTTAGCCTGGTGCTTTCCTTCTCTGTTGTGTTTGTCTGAAGGATGGGAAGGAAATGCCGATGAAATTTTCCTTTTTAAAGACCTGGATCCTCAGATCAAACCCATCCAGGGGGGCCTGTGGGCAGGGGATGAGTTCCATGGGACAGGGGGAATATCTCATCCCTGATGTGGTGGCACAAATCGTTTTGGATCCATGAACATGCAGCACTTGGGGAAATCTTCAGCTGGATCATCCCCCTCAGTGATCCAGAGTGAGAGGGACAGTGTAAAAATATGGGGGAAAAGGATTCTTCCAACAAAATAACAGTAACCCTGCAGTGAGAGGGGCTGTGCAGCTCTGCCCCCCCAAGAAGATGCCCAAGCATGGGTGAGTTGGCTGATGTAGCATCAGACACATGCAGATGGGTTTTTCCTTCACTTTGGAGAAGTTTCTTGGGTTCTGGCTGGGGTTTGTTCTCAGAGACATGGCTTTTGTGAGGAGAGATGAAGAGCTGCCTTGAAAGTTTGGAAATGGGTGGAAGCAGAGCTGAAGTGGTCTGTGCTTGGCTGGGGCTGGGCAGGAATTTATTCCCCAAGAGAATTCTCATGGGCTCTTGCAGGCTGAGCTGCTCCTCATTCTCCAGCCTTGTCCAGACCTGGGGTCACTCTGTGGTGGGGTGTGTGAGTGTTCCTGACCCCAAAAGGAGGATTTCTGCAGCCAGGGCAGCCTGTGGGGGAATGAACCCTGTTCTGGATGTTATCCCTGCACTGTGCCAGGGAACAAAACATCTTTGAGAGCCCCAAACCCCCAAGGAGCCTCATGGGGTGACACAGGGGTCTCATCAGGGACAGGCTGAATGCAAACAGGAGGAAAAAAAAAATCTGCACCCGAAAACCACACATAATGGAGGTTTGTCTGCCAGTGGAGGAAAATCCAGGTCCCTCTGGGCTAGCCTGGTGGGAGCTCCCCCATTTGCATATTAGGGGTGAGTTTATGAATTATGCAGCCACCACGGCACGTCCAGAGGAATCGGCTGCAACACAGAAAGCATATTTATCTTTGTGTCTTATTGATTTATTTTTCCTCTCCTGTTTTTTCAAGCTCGAGCAGCTGCAGCCAGGAAGGGAAAACAGCCCAGGCAGCCGAGGGGCTGCAGTGGGACAGTGTCCCTCCCTGCAGCCATCAGTCCCACAGGGGTTTCTCCTCGAAGCTGGGAGCTGTTTCATAGAGACCAACATGTTCTGAGCACTCTGATGCTTGTTTTGGTGGAGCAGGAGCCTGGGAATGTTTCAAAGAGGGAGTGGAATCATTTTTGGTGACAGCAAAGGTGCTCCTGGAGGGTGACATGCTCCACGGGGTCGTGAGAGGGACAATCACCACAACCTTCCTCTGTGGGCACCATCACAGGTCCTAGACAGGAGCCAGGCTGTGAGGACACGTCAGAACATTCGTCCTTATCTGGGCAGAAGTGCAACCATCCATTACCACATTGTCTCCACTGTCTCTTTGTCCATCCATCCATCTACTCTTTCCACTCATTAACTCCACCATCTGCTCCTTCATTTATCTCCCATCCTGGCCAGTAAATCATCCCTGTCGTCCCTCTCCATCCATGCGTGAGAGAAGAACCTCTTGGTCCCCTCCTCATCCCACACCCCCAGGGCCTGGTTTGAGCTTGGAATTCAAGGCTCCATCCAGGAGGGAAGCTCCCACATCCCTCGGGGCTTTATTTTATCTCTTAGATGGCTCCAAAACGCTCAGGGACTGCAGGAGGGAATCAAACCTGCTCCATCCCCAGGTGCTGGACTGTGGGTACCACTCACATCCACACTCCACCTGCCTTCTCCTGCATCCATGGCAGTATCCCCAGCTCGCAGCCCTCCCGGCTGTGCCCTTTTCCCCCCGGCAGCAAAGGTTAGCCGAGATCACAGAGCCAGCCGGCTGCCCAGATTCCCACTCCCCGGGGCTAATTACAGAACAACATTAGATAAAAGTCAACATATGTTGCAAAAGGCACCATGTATCAGCGCCTGACAGCTCCTAACAATGTGCTCATGTAACAGCTGTCAGGCTGCGATGCTTGGAAATGAGGAATATGTTGATTTATGGATATCAGATCTGCCCTCACGTTCGCCGTGAGGAGCCCGCCAGGACGGGCTGTTCCCAAACCCCGCCTCAGCCTCCTGCTTTTCTCTCCTGAAGGGGATGGTGCAATTCCAGATGTGCCCACCTTTGTGTCGCTGCTCCTACAGAGCGGGAAAAGACCCCAAATCCTGTTGTTTCTGAGGGAGGAGGAACTGACCCCTCTCCATGGAGAGAAGAGTGGTTCATCCAGCTCAGGAAGGACGTGGAGCTGCTGGAGAGAGGCCAGAGGAGGCACCAGGATGAGCAGAGGGATGGAGCAGCCCTGCTGGGAGGAAAGGCTGGGAGAGTTGGGATTGTCCAGCCTGGAGAAGGGGAGCTGAGAGGGAACTGAATTTCAGCCTCCCAGTACCTGAAGGAGTCAACAAGAAAGATGGGGAGAGATGTTTTACAGGAGCCTGGAATGACAGGAAAAGGGGGAATGGCTTCAACATGACAGAAAGTAGGATTAGATCAGATATTGGGAAGGAATTCTTCCCTAGGAGGATGGTGAGGCCCTGGCACAGGATGCCCAGAGAAGCTGGGGCTGCTCCATCCCTGTAAAGGCCCAAGGCCAGGTTGGACAGGGCTTGGAGCAGCCTGGGAGAGTGGAAGGTGTCCCTGCCCATGGCAGGGGGTGGAACAACATGATCTTTAAATTGTCTTCCAATCCAGGCCATTGTCTGATTCGTTTCCATACAGGACTGAAGGAGAACTTGAGGAGTTTTGTAATGGAGACATTTCTTCCTGGGAATGGGGTGGGACTGGGTGTTTTTGGTGCCAGCTGGGTTTGCTCCACTGTGGGAGGGGGCAATGTGGCCAGGGATCCAGCAAGACCCCAAGATTCCTGTTGGGAAGGCAATGGATCCAAAATTAATTTCAGGTGGGGATGGTTTTTCAGCTCTTAATGTCAAGAGACTTAATTTTTCCTTTCCTTTTCCAGATAGTTCCCTGGCAGGATTTGCATTGCTCTTTAATTTATTCCAGCCGTGTTTTCCTGTATGTGCACGCTGGTTTTCCAACATTTTGTGGGGCTGTTTTCCTGATTTTTTTGACAAATATGAATAAAATGTGATCTGTAATCACTCTAACTCTTTTTATTTTTGGGTGCTGGGGTCTCATGCCCTGTAACAACCCTGCCAAGCTTCCCCTGCTGCAGGGGGAATGTGTAAATCCCAGTAAAAGTGCTCGTTCCATTGAAATTTGAAAATATAATAAAGCCAGTTATATCACTTTATAAAAAGTAATAATAAAAAAAGAAGGTTAATGTCCTTCCTCAACTTGCAGCCTCTGTGTTTTAATCTGCAAAACAATAATGCAAAACTCCATTTATGGAGCTGCAGAGTAGGTTGGACTGAGCCTTTACAAAACCTCACATAAGACTAAATAAACTCAGGCTCCATTGCAATTTTCTCTTTATAGGCTGATATTTACCAGCCTAGCAACCCCTCTACTTCCCAACTTGAATATATTTCATTTTTTTAATACATATTCATTATTTACAAACTTGTTTCCACTCTCCAATTTCTGCTGCTTTGTGTGATTTCTCAAGGGAATTCTTTTAATATGCAGATTTCATAGGAAATATTTTTATATATAGGTATTTTGGCTATGTAATTATCTCAGGTCTATTGTGTTTAATTCCAAATATAACTTTGCAATTCCCCAAAGGATGACTCTATTTTGGGTTTTCCCCTCTTGGGGGAGGTTTTATTAACCATAGGGACGTGGGTATGAGTTTTGGAGGAGAAGGTGGATGGGGGAATTACCCCAAATTCCCCATGCAAGGCAAATCTGGGTGAAGAATATGGAAAAGCAGCCTCAGGATGTTTTATTTTGCCCCAATGGTGGGAAAAAGATCTCTGGGAATCTTTGCCTTTCCCCACTTTAATGCTCAGATGGGGAACAGGAACTGGTGGCTGCTGGAGGAGTGAGAAGCTCCCACAAACTATCAAAAGCAAGTGCACATTAATGGGCTTTTTCCTTTATTTTAACGGGTTTTGGACACTGAGCCTGGGATTCATCCAGGCTGGACCAAGAGCTCTGTGGCATTTGGAATGCAAATCACCCAGCCATGCCTTAATCATTACCACCGGGAGACAATTAGGGTTAAAATATAGATTTTTCTACAACAAGGCCAAACTGTAGAGACATAAAAAGAAGAAAGTCTGGCTATGATTCATTTATATCAGCCTGTTGCTTTGAGGAGGTTGTTAGAGGTTGGGAAAGAGCCTAAATCCAGAGATCTGCTCCAAAATAGGGGAGAAAAGTGGGGTTCAGGTGGGTTCCCCCTCTGTGGGATTCAAGGCTGGCTTATCCCTCAGAATTCCCCCTCTGGCATGAGAACCCAAAAAAAAGGGCTGGAAACAGGGAAATTAGCCAGCTGTGCTGGAATCTGATCGAAAGTGCAAAGCAGAGGATGAGGGAGGTGAACAGAAAGGGCCTTTTTTGCATTTTGATAATCTTGTGGGGTTTATGAGCAAGGTAAATTAATAACATGGGACAAGAGCCTTGCTGAGCACTGCCCGGGGTAGTGCAGGGAGTGGGGTGAGGAAAGGGGTGGGAGAGCACATGGGGGGCACTGGGGGCACATGGGGGGCACTGGGGGCACATG